>JABWTJ010000812.1:277025-363498 GCA_016801875.1 Solanum sitiens
ATGCGAAGTTTGCTTGTTTAGGCTGCATTATTTTTGAAATTCAGCTTAACTTGGGGATGATCATCGCTGCAGAAATACTCATGTGCGCAAAACAACGCAAAACTTCATTTCCATTCTTGGTATTGATCACAGCACTGTGTAAACACGCTCGAGTACGTCAGATATCAATAATGATGTATAAATCACTCCTACATCCTCCACAGAAATCTGGAGAATCGAAGCAAAATACCTTAATGATAAGGAGGAAAAGAAGACACATGTATCCACCCTGCCCCCTAGACCTTCAAGTACACCTGTATCAAATGCCCCTCTGGCTGATACACAAAGGTCTGATAGCACTATGTTACCAATCAAATCCACTATCGTTGTTGCATCTCATGTCCAGGTCACTTGAGCTATGTTGTTCCGAATAACACAACTTGCTCAGTATGCAAATCGTAGGACAATTGCCCTAGAGATTTCCATTCCATGAATGATTTGGACTGCCCTGACTGAGGTCGTCACACCGCTAAAAGCCATTATTGATGGACTTAATGCCAGAATAGCAACCTTCAAATATGATTAAGGAACCTCAAATGAGATAACAACATTGAGAGATGATGTTACACAATTGAAAATTGAAGTTTAGCAGATAAAGCCCTTCACCAGATTGAACCAAGTAACTGAACCTGAATTAGAGTCATAGACAAATGAGGATATTTGTGATGAATCAGTGGATACTGACGGTGAGGAACCAATGGAGAAAGATAAAATCTTTATGGGCGCAACAGTGCTAGTTTCTATGATGAATAGGCCTACTGTCGTTTCCAATAAGGTTAACCTCCAAACGAAAACCAGGACTCTAACACTCCAAGCACAAATGTTCAGACAAATGGAGCAACAGCTTAACCAGGATCTTCTCTTTACCCTCCTATCTATTTTGCTTTGCCTTCACTTCTCAATATTTTATCAGTTGCATTTGAGGACAAACTCTTTTGTTTGTAGTGGGGTGAGACCCACACCTTTTGAGTTGATATTTTTGTGATCAATTCTTGTTTTTGGGTATGTGTGTGTGTGTGTATATATATATATATATATATATTTGGGTCGTCTATTTTAATTGTGTTCTTAAAAAAACACTTTTCCGATTGGATGAGCTTATGGCTCTCTTTTGGTTTAATTCCAAAATATTGTTAACCCTTTCGAAAAATTTTCATTTGCGGAAATTTTTGCCACCTCTTGTGTTTAAAGTGGTTGTTCTTGTACAAATTCAAGTCTCATTTTTTATCAATATCGATAACTTGAATAGTGCTTTTTTCGGTATGCCGCTCCGCGAGCAAGGAGTGCCACGCACGAGCGGAGCAAAAAGAAAGCAAACAAACATGAATTTACGGCTACAACAAAGACAAATGAAGTTGCATAGGCAGTATATGAACTCTTTGCATCTCCTTGTGATTAGTCATTTATTGAATTGATTCGTTTGTAATGACAATTCCACACTAGCGAAAGTATGTAGTCTTGTTTTGCTTAAGTATCAATGTCTTGTGTGATGAGCTTACTTTGAACCTTGCACGAATACACCTAGAATTTTTCCGGTTAGTTTAATTGATTTAGAAAGGTGTCCCCTTGAGATGATCTTAGGAAATTTTATAGAGTGAAAGACAACTTTGAGATATACCTCTTTTGTGGCCTACCCGTGAGTTAGTGAAACTCTTTTGAACACCCTTAGAGCTTTACCTATCTTTTGAAGAACCTTGATGAACTCTAACCCTTACGTGATCCACCACCTGTAATCCTCTTGATTTGTTGTTTAAAGTAAATATCCAACTTTGGCCAAAAGTATAAGTTGGGGGTGTGTTAATAAGAAGAAAGAGAAGTCAAGAAGTGCAATAAAAGTATTCCTTAACCCATGGTGGTGTAAAGAAATGGAAACCCTCCACATAAAAAATAAAGGAAGGAAAAAGAAAAGAAAAGAATGAAAAAAAAGAAGTTGTGGAATAAAAGCACGAAAGAAATTGGGTTTCACGCAATCCATTGAGGTGAATAAAAAGATGACTTTGAAGCACTTGAAAAAGAATTGATAAAAGGAAGATAAAGGAAATGTTTTGAGAATACCACATCTCATGAGAAAAATTCACCTAGCCTAAATGATCATACCTTTGCACTCAGCCCCATTACAAGCCTTAGAAAGACCTTTTTTTTATCTTGAGTGAGCTGAATGGAAGATCGGTTGGAAAATAAGGGCAAACCTATGGGTAAAAACATGCATTATGTTCCTCTTTGTGAATGTGAGTGTTACATTTGATTACTTATCTTCAATTGATTAATCCTTGTGTGTGAATATGGAATCATTCTTTGTGTGAGGGCATGTAGATACAGTAGAGCTTGAACTTGCATGAGTAGCAAGTATTTCGAGCACAAGAATCTTTGGTAATGGTGTGTCACAACTTGAATCTTTGAGTATACAATTGATCTTTGCATGAGTAATTTGAATCTTGTTGTGTATGATCATGATTAAGTCTTGTGTAGAACTATTTGAGACATCCTATTTGAACTGTTGAACTTGAGTTTTACTTGAGGATAAGCAAAAGTTTAAGTTGGGGGTGTTGATGAGTCCTCGGATTGGACTCATTCCGAGCCTTATTTTAACAAAAATAGTGTCCTCAAATGCTCATTCTATCTCAATATCTGATGAAAACTCTTAAGTTTCAGGTGTTTGAAGTTTTAGTGTAAGCATGGACACTTAGGCGCAAAACGAGAACAAAAAGGATGAAAAGAGCTGAAGAGGAACACTTGATCATCGCCAAGTATACTTGGCGATCAATCAAAAGGATGTATATCGCCCTTTGTTCCAGCAAGCGAAGCGCTGAAGTATGTGGATCAAAAATACAATGAAAAGGAGCAGTCAGTGCTTCATCAAGTAGTTCCACGGAGCAGAATAATTCTGCCTAATGATCCAAAATGCATAGACGCTGAAGGCAAAGCATAAATGACAATGATTTAGAAGAAGGGAAAATCACTGAATCACTCGTCGTTCACGACTAACCTTGCCGAATAGATTCACTAGCACAAGTTCTGAAGTCTATAAATACTAAATTGTTTATTATTTTTAGGAAGGAATCAGAAAATAGAGATACAATTTGTAATTTTGAGACTTAGCTCTTAAGTTTAATATTTTTTCTCTCATGTTTGGAGAGGATTTTGTGAGAGAATTGAAGAAAGAAGCTCTTTTTCTTCAAATCGAAATTGGGTCTTACTATTCTTCTTCCTTTGCTCATATTAAGGTTTAATTTCTCGTACTCATTTTATTTCTTTATCATTTTAGGTGTATTTGGTTATTGCTTGATGTGTGGCTTACAACCCCCATTCTTGTTGTGTGATTTAGCAAATATGTGTTGATATTATTGTTGGGTATTGCTTGCTGATAGTTAAGATACATTTTAATGGTTATTTCACCTAGTGGTTATTGTTTCAGTTAATGGGTTTGTAGTTGCAAATACAAAATCACTCATGTGTTTTCAGCTTGCTTAAGAGAGAGGTCACGAAACCAAGACCGCTAGATTGATGGCCTAAGGAGTGGGGCGACATGAGGTTCAGCCCGAGAGGGTGAACCCTAGTCCCATATCCTAACACTCATCATTGAAAGAGTGGGTGCGGGTAACGCGTAGGCTGGTCTTCATTAGACGAGTGGGTGTCCGAGAGGAACCCATATGATATGGGGTAAGTTGCCCGAGAGGGAATTTACTTTCACCTAAGGCTTAACCTAGTCATCATTATCTTGAAAATTTCTTATCGAAATCATGTACCCAACGGTTACTTCAACATATATTGCGGTCGCACCCTAAGAACTTTTCCCCATACTTGATTCCCCTTTGATTTTACTGTTTTTACCAAACTCGTGAGAAACCCTTTTGATATTTGAAACTTTTGTGTCACAAATTAAATTTACTTTTATTTTATTCGATAATTTCTCAAACGATTACTAACTAGAACGGAAATTCTAGTTTAGCTTCTATTTTCAAAACCGCTCCCTTAGGACACGACCCCAACCCTTGGTTGGGTTACTACACTCGCTTCGATTCGTAGACACTCAAAATATAGGCTAGTGTCATTGATAACAAAACCACAAGAAGCTTCAAAGACACGGACTTCTAAGTGGATCCACTAGTCTATGCGAAAAGGATTTGTCTAAAAAGTATGATCCTTTTCTACCCATCATGGCTAGATGGTTTGGGAAGACTTTAGTTAATATGAACTCGCATCCCCAAATCGGTTCTCAATACTACTCACAAAAATATACTTAGCTCATATGTTTTATAAACAACTTCATCTGTGATTTGAGATTAATGCTCAAAGGCTATCTTGGAAATCTCAGTTTCCCTTCTTGCTTCACTTAGAAAGCTATTACTATTTGCTTAAAACTAGTTCGAACGCTCTGTCTAAATATCAGTTTCCGTTCTTATTTAAATGTGAAAACATTTTAAATCTCTTTGGGAATATTTAGTCTCCTTATACTTTTGAAAAAATTAACTTCCAACTTTACTCTTTACTGAACTCAAAACTTAAGCCTTAAAACAAAGTTTAAACATTTGTAAAAGACTTCTTAAAATATAGTTCATGTCGAATTATGGATATGAACGACTCAACACAAAGTTTTCAATAACCATAGAAACAACTCAATACTCAAGACTTAGAACTTGAACATACTACCCCGCTCAAAGGTACTCAACTGGTCGAGTTCATGAAAAAGTTATGGGCATGAACGACTTGACTCGAGGGTCTACATATATAGAACTCGTGAATACAACTCTTCTCATTCTCTAACTTACTTCCTCAAAACTTAGTTCAAATCAATAGTTGATCTCAAAGGATTCACAATTTAACTCAAAGGATTTCTTAAACTCTACTCTTAACTCTCTCTTAAATGTGAATTATGAATTTAAGAGTTATGGTTCATGATATGAAAGACCTCATGATGACAAGGTAGACTCATGAATATATTCTTCTCACTCTCATACTCACTTTCTCGAGTCTTGAAACAAGTTATTAGAATTTGTAAAAGACTCCTCTAAAAAACTAAAAGGGATTTTCTGAAAAATGTTCGAAAGAACTCTCGAGACTTGACTCTCAACTCTACCTTGAATGTGATTTATGAATTCAATGTTGTGATATGTGATATGAAAGATCTCAAGATGTTTAGGAATGTGTATAGATAGATAAACATAAGAAAATACTGAAAATCAATATTTAAGAGTGGGTCAACTTTCTAAAACGAATTTAACGCTGAAATTAATATGATTGGCGTGAGGGTGAACAAACCCAACACTATGAAGCCTTACATACCTGAAAGAATCATCTTCTTGAAGAACTTGAAGGAAAATTTGGGAAGATGAACTTGGCCTTAGTGTTTTCTTGACATTCTTAAGCGTAGAATCTTTGGAATGAATGAGAGGGTTTGATTTGTGAAAACTGATTTTCTACACATTTCGGGAGATTTAGATGACCTTCTAAGGGTTTTTAGGACTAAAATACCCCTAATGAAATAAATAAAACTAGTTGGGAGTCGGAATTATTTTCCACCAGGCAGTGAAGTTTGTGTTGGCTCCAGGTTTGCGCGACGTTAGAAAATCCGTCATAACTTTTTACTTAGAGCTCGGAATTGAGCAAACTCGGTAGCGTTGGAAACAGGACTCAAAGGGCTTTAACTTAATATCTTGTGGATCTCCTTACTCATCCTATACTAAAAGTTATGGTCATTTGAAATTGACTCAAAACATAAGAAAAACTAGGAATTACTTGAGTGTTTTTCTCTTTGGTTCTTTTCGGAACTTAAGGTGTTACATATAGAGGCCTTAACATTCAAGTGATTTTAAATTCCTTGCAAAATTCTCACTCACTACGAAGAACGGTTCGAGTCTTAGTTCTGAATTTTTTTGGGGTGCATATATATATATATATACTAATTTAGTATCAATTAAGTGAAATTATTAGTCAGAATGATACCAATACAATATATAATGCTGAATTTAGTATCAGGTAAGCGATTGTTTTTGGGTGGGGGTGATCATATAGTAGGGGTGTCAATGGTACGGTTCGATCGATTATTTTTTAAAAAATTATACCATTCCAATTTTTTAAGTATTTTATAGTATATGACCAGAAGACTTCTTTAAAATCATATCGATTTCTCTTCCGTATCTATTACTATTCTGTTAATTTTCAGTTTTTTACTCTTAAAATATCACCTTAAATGTACTACTGTTAATGTAACATGTAACAATTTGAAATAGCTATGAATAAGCTAAGAAACTAAAAATATTCATTTTTTGAAGAAAAGGAAAAATCACGAAAATTGCCTATGTTAAGAAAGTGAATTTTGGACATTTTCAAACGGCCATAACTTCAAGCTAAGGATGAGTTAGAGGTAGTTCTTGAATGTCAAGATTTGCGAGTGCATTATGTTGACGGTGATCCCTATCAAGGTATGTGAGATCTTTTGTGTTGGGTTAGTTCACCCACATACCAAACTTGTTACAATTCAGTGATTATAAAGTTGTTTACATGTTAAGAAGTTAGTTCTTGAAAAATCTTGTCAAATTCCTATTGGTTGAGTTGTTGAATGCCTATTGTTGTTTTGATTCGTAATTCCAGGTTGTTTTTCGAGTTAGATCTACTGAGTATTGAAGTTACTAATGATCCTAAGGGTTTGGGAAAAGAAATATGGAGGTTTAGGGGGCTTAGCGTTCAAAAATGAGAGAAGAAAGTTGTCAGACACACCTGGGCAGCACCAGGCACGATACGCCCCATCTGCGCTAGAGGACCTGGGCGGCGCGCCTACAGTGCGCCAAGATGAGGCCTCAGAACTTGAGGCCTGGCGCGGCGAGCCCTGGATGCGCCTGAATCGGCATTTTTTGCCTAGTGTTCATAGTTTAGCCTACTTAGTCCTTCTAAAGTGTATTAACACTTTCCAGTGATTCTAACTACTTCAAATGATTTGTAAAAACCTAGGAATCACCAAAAACACGAATTATAACCTTGAATTCATAATTTCATTCAAGGAAAGCTAAGACCAAAGTCAAAGGAGTTAAGAGTCAAGTCTAAAAGTTAAGAAGCAAGTCAAAGCAAAGTTCTTAAAGGTTTTTAAGAGTCTTTAGAAATGTTTTGAGGGAACTAAGTTGTAAGTTGTAAATATTAAAGAGTTGAGTTCATTTCTCAAAAGTTATGAGGGAACTAAGTTGTAAAACCCTAAAACAAACTAAGGTGAACTATAGCTTCGTGGATGTTTATTGAGTTAATTTTGTAATAAAATGAGTTATATTAGTGTCCTAGTCAGTGTGTGAAGTTTGGTTAAGTTTGGAGGTCAAACGTCGAAGAACGTCCATGACGTTCGGAAGATATGCCTTAGATAGTGCTTGTGTGTTCTCATGTGTTTGAGTGAGTTTTACGTGTTCGTTTTGCTTGAAATTGGTGTGAGATGTTCCTAAGACCTAGAAGACTATGTTTAGGGGTTTAACATCTGGGTACGACCCTACCTAGGACCCACGAGGGCCCCTAGAAAAGGACCCCATCTCTTGGCAAGAAGCTGCCAAGCAGTGACCAAACGTGTAACACCCCGTATTCTACGTGTACTAGTTCTATTTTAATAATGCTTATAAACTGCCTTGTGGTATAGTTATGGATTTGGTTTCCTATGCAATTAGTGGTAATATTTAAAGTGAACTGTTCAGAGATTTTGATGCGACCCTATTAAGTTGATGTTGATGGAAATATTTACACTTGAGATGACAAGGTGGTATTTGAGTCTAAAGTATAAAGTGGCACAGTGTATATAAGTTCTAAGTTATGTTAAAGTTATTAAGGTCTAGAAATTTAACAAAATAGTGAGGTGCTTGCTTGACTTCAGTAAGCTAGTAAGTGACAAGTAGGTGCATCACCTACTTTGACCATCACCTACTTTGACTTATTGACCAGCCCAAAGGACCAAGTATGTGCATCACCTACTAAGACTCTTTGACTGTGTTATTGGGCCAAGTACACTACACCTATTTGCATTAATTTAGCCCAAGTTGAATGGAAGAATAAGGGGGAAATGGACAACCAAGGCCCAATCTTCTCAAGCCCACAAGAAATAATTTTAATGGAAAACTAGATGCATCACCTACTTAAAGGTGTGGCCCAAATTAAAGACACATGTTGGCTGCAAATGAAGAATGAGAAAGGTGGCAAAAGGGCAATGTTATTAAGTCCAAAAAAGTCCTAATGAAAAGTCCAAGTGGGTGGGTCACCTACTTGGCATATTATGTCCCAAAATGAGTGATGAAGTCGTCCAAAGCAGGTCCCTTTAAAAGAGATTGATATCAACTTTTCCCAACCATTTTTTACTTTGACAAAATATCTGATTACTAGAGCTTTCTCTCTTCTCTCTCTTAGATTCATACAACAGCCATTAAATACCATTAGGGTTCTTAAATAATAGGTATTTCAAGCTATTGGAAGGTATAATTTAAGACAAGTTAAGGAGGACAGCCTTTACCTTGAAGAATCCAAGTCTTATCAAGTGGTAGTCATGTCCAGCAAGGTAAGCTACTGCAATTTTCTCCCTCTTGTGCTTGAGTTAATTAAGACACTTGGTATGTATTAGTGAGTTGGAAATTGTTACTTTTACATGGTGAATATTGGGGAGGATGTTCTGGTGATTAGTGCATGTTGGGACAGCTATGGAGGGGAGTCCTCTTTAAATAAGTTATGAGCTTGTTTGAGCACTTTAAAAGTAAAGTTAGCTCTTCAAGTGTTGGTGATCAGAAACCACGATTCATATTGCTTCTATTACATTATTATGTTCAAAGATTGTTTTATGTATGTTATGATAAGGGATGTGACTTGATGTGCGGGGAAGTTATGGATAATATAAAGGACTTAAATATTGTAGGGAATTCTGGGGAGGACCTGATGCGAAGGTTGTACAGTATATATACGTGATTAAAGGGATAGGGAAGAAAAGAAAACACTCACTAGATAGATTGCAGCTTACTGCTTCATTACTATTTGGGTGTGATCAAGTGGCTCAAATTGATTAATTAGCTGCTAATAATAGTCTTATGACTTATTTTATTGTAGTTAGTGATCAGAAGATAAGGAGCTTAAGTCATACGATTTGAATTGTATAGCAAGGTATGTAAGGCTATTTGATTTCCTATTTCTTTGGCATGAATCCAAAACTTGCATTATAAAAAGTAAGCTTTCTAAGTGCCCTTGGTAGTGACTGATCCATAGTTGCAGCTCCTACTCCCTATAGCATTGAAGTGGGTACTCTAATATGAGTTTGTTACTAAATGTGTGTGTTTACTCTACCAAGTGTTAGCATGCAAGGTTTAAACTTGTTTCATTGTCAAAGTAACCCTAGCACGTATTTCCTTTATATAAGTCAAAGTAATCCTAGATAACACATGGTTCATATGTTTATAGGATGTATATACGATCTGCCCATATCTTGCCAATTTGCTTCAATTGTTTATAGATATGTCATCTTGTCACATGTTCATATATTCCCTTTCTTTGTTATTAATCTCATTGTGTTAGACTGTAATGTTACCTCACATAATCACTACTTTCTCAATTGTATGTTTATGTGTACTTACTTGGAATATGTATCCGTCCTTAAGTTTAATCTGCTCACATTCCCCTCTTGGTTCCACATGCATGAACACCTTGTATTTGTATCATATAGAGTTCAAATCTCTTGGCTGAATGTTAAATTATCTTCACTGGATGTGCTTCAATTTGATATGTCAAAATGCTTACCGAGTCATATAAGCTCCTAAGTACTACGTTCAATTCACATATCCTTTCCATGTCATTGTTATTATCGTAAGTCCATATTCATATGTCTTCTACTACTGGTCCGTATTTCCAAATTAAAACAAGGATTATGACCACCAAAACAACAATCACAAACAAGTTATGAACATCAAAAAGAACAATCTCAAAAGAGTTATGATTATCTAAAGAACAATCCCACAAGAGTTATGAACTGATAAACAACAACCTCAAAGATGAAAGAATCTAAACGTAATCTGTATGATTATGGGTGGCAGCTCAGGGGCAAAAGCCTAGCATGGGCTGATCCCAATTGGTATGGAAGGGTGGCAGCTCAGGGGCGAAAGCCTAGCATGGGCCGATCCCAATTTGTGGAATTATGAGGACAGCATCCCAGGGGTTAAAATGCCTAGCATGGGTCATCCTCTTCTACCACTGATCAGCTGGACATTTGTATCATATGTTGTATAAAGATTATAAAGTACAGAAAAGTAGAGAAAAGAATGTAACATGCACGATTCCACAAGCATAAAGCAAAGGTGGTCTCTAATCCTTATCTATTGGTATTTGGTTTCACTTGAGCTCTCATATTAAATATGGTTGTATTATGCCTTACATATTCAGTACATTCTTTTGTACTGACATCCCTTATTGGGGACGCTGCATTTCATGCTGCAGGTGAAAGTACTCAACTAGTAGATCTTCCCAATAGAAGCACATTATACTCAGCGGATGTTGGTGAGCTCCAGGTTGATTCGGAGTTTTGCCGAGTCTTACTATGTGTATTTTCATAGTGGTACCATCATGGATTCCAGTAGAGGCTTTGTAGACATTGTAAAGCTATCATCTGTATTCATAGTTTCACTTGTCACATATAGAGGTTTAGCTAGTCAAAATGTGTTATATTTTAAGCTTCTCATCAGTAATCTGCATAGTAGTTTACTTTCTCATCATAGATTACTTGTAAAGCATGTGTTCATAAGGTACTTGTCTGCCTTAACTAGGGTTGGGTTATGACAAAGTGGTATCAGAGCAGTTCATCCTAGGGGGTCTACAAAGTCGTGTCTAGTAGATCCTTAGTTATGAATGTGTTGCGCGCCACATTTAATAATTAGGGGGCTGCTTGGACATTTAGGAAATGTTACCTTCCTACATAATCCTGATCGTGCGATAGAGCGAAGTTAAGAAGCCCATTTCTAGTTGTACCAGATCATGCTATTCATATTAACTATGGTTAAGGTTAACGGTTGTTGAAGTGTCAGCATGTAACATACAGAAAGGACCTCAAGTTACCAAAAGTTTGACTAGATTGAGCTCATTTTATTTGACCATCTCACTCCACAAGGTATGTAAAGACTTTTATGTTATTTGCATTTAAAGTTGCATTTGTACCATTTGCATCATGTTGGTTCAAATATGATTTGTTACCTAGTTACATATATTTGCTGTAGCATTTCCAGGGAGATCTTCTTAGGAGGATGTAACCAGCTCTTGAGTTCTATATTTGCTCCATACTTACAGGATTTATTCCTATGGAGGACACTTGTTCTTAGTCTTTGATATATAGAATTTTCAGCGTTGCACATGTTCTCAAAATTGATGTAGTCAAACCAGTTTCTTTTAGTTCAAAGAAGCCAGTGGCACAATTTTATAGGTGGATGTATTAGTGCAATAGTGTTACTACAGATACCCCTAATTGGCTGACAAAGCTCAAATTCTCACCGTATGTCCTCCCGAGTATGTTAATGTTTGGCATTTATATGGTATGTGCTAACAGCTCTGAATAAGTACTAATAACATTTGTATTCTTTTCATGAATATAAAACTTAGGGATAAGTGTTCTAATTACTGCAAATGATATATGTGTGGTGGTTCATTTTATGAGGTATGTGTTGGATATAGAGAGTTAGTATGTTCCTAAAGGGTAAGAATAACGAAAAGAAAGTTGATTGGTTAGAACTAAGTTGTGATTAGTTGGTTGTACATAATGGAATCTAGTACATGAAGCTGCTAGTTTTGATTAAAAGTTACTTGTTAGATAGGAAGCTTGTGAGAATGAAGCTTAAATTACACAGGCCGAATATGTACAGACAACTTCTCATTAGAAAGAGATGGAATATGTCAAATTCCCTAAACATAGGAGTAGGGGTGATATGAGGATGCTATAGAGGAGTGGCATAGGTGGTTATGAGAGAGTGATTGCTAAAGTGTATGCGGTAAGAAAATGTTATCATCTCTTCAACGCTAACGAGTTATAATGGCGCTCCTGGGAACAATTTTGTGAACCTTTGTTACATAGAGAAGTCAATTTAGTATCGATTCAAGTTTTGATATTTAGTCTTGATTAAAAAAATAGATCATATGCATATTTCTAGTTGTTCTTATTTGCTATCTTGCATGGGAAAAGAGTCGGAGCACCCTCACTTATTAAAAAAAAAAAGAAAAAAAAAAGAAGAGGAAATCTATTAGTATGGCCAGACCTATCTAGTTAAGCCCAAATCGGCTAACTCTAAGACGTTATGAATCATGATATAACTTTATAGGTACCTGACATTTACATGTTATTAGAGTTCATATTTCATGATGCGTTCAAGAAGCACGATTTATTATTATTATTTTTTTGATCTTCAAGGGGCATCAATCATTGAATGTGATATAACACAAGCTAGTAATGAAGGCAAAGTTGACCTCGTCCTCCTACTCTAAAAGATGATCTACTTTTTTTGAGGATTTTCTTTTTCTATCATTACTGTACTATTTATATTGACCTAGACGGAAGCCAAGTCCCAATAGCAGAACACCTATAAGAATTCTTAGGAGATTGGAGATAGTAGATGGGAAAATCAATTGTATGTGTTTTGAGGCGAGTAAGGAATATGAGCAGAACTATCCCACCTGTAACTTAAAAGCTTAAGACAGTGTGTTTATCTTAGTACGTTAGATTTTTCTATAGGATATATCGTAGCTTTCAAAGATGATTTTTTTTATATAATTATACATGCTGCATATTCTATAACTTATCTATTTGTATGTCATTTTCCCTTTGTGGATTGCCTTCCCATAGGTTACCTAACGTCATGGAATGCTTACATGCAAGTGTTATCCGCTTCAGATCACCCTTGTTTATTGATGTTTTCATAGGAACTTTTCCTTACATGTTATTTATTGCACTGGTTACTTCCCACATGCCACTTGTCTATATTGTATGAGTAATGCATGCTAAATTAATCATATGACCATTTCTATATATTTTGCATACCTCATAGCTTACTTGCTTAAACATTTTAGGCCTTATAGCTTTTCTGGCCATGTGTTATGTGCTCACTTGCTCATTTTCATATTTGTGCTCATTGACATGTTAGTCCACCTATCCACGCAATATAACGCACTTGCTCAATGTGATTTGTGTTCCGTAGCTCATTTTCTGATATGTCTACATGTCATATCTACTACATGTCTTAGCTTATGTACTCATGCATCATGTGATCATCTAGCCCATTCCTACATTCCCTATAGTTCATTCGCTCACACGCTAACCTATAGGTCATATGCACGCATATACCATGTATTTATATAGCTTAATTCACGTATACCTTGCGCGCTCCCTTTTGGGATAGTCTGCCTATGTGTCATGTCCAATGTGACTTATTCATCCGTATACTATGCCCTCTCTATGCTTATTGATTTGAGTTTTGAACAATTTGGGAAAATATTTCCTTGTATTAATATGCAGTGAAGACTTTGAACAGAAAAGGTTGGCCATATATGTAAATTTAATCAACCATAGATAAATAATTTAGCATAATACCCTATTCGCAGGAGCGGCATAAAACTTTAGATTTTATATTAACAGCTATGTGTTCTTAAAAGATTCACCTCTGAAAAGTGTCATGAAATAAAAGAGAAAGGAAAGTATTGCCCCTATAGCCTATGATTCTATGTGTCCGTTCATATACAAAAATAAAATAAAATTGGGAGATACTCTATAGTTATTCTTAATTGTTAAGGCTCGGAACCTAAGTTCAGAATGTGTAACCATGAGTATTAGGGAAGGAATAGAATATAACACAACATACCTGGGAATAGAAGATGATAGAGAGATACTAAGTAACCCTCCTCATTTTAAACATCAATATAAGGATCTGAGATCATGTGGTCCTCTTATATGATCATGAATCTTGCTAGAATTTGTTCATTTGATGTGTCATTTGTGTTTCTTGTATTTAGGTATATTACAGTCTTATTTGTATGAGTACTACTTGTGTATTTTTAGTGAATTACATGGTAAAGAAGGGATTTAATTTTTTCATATTACTATTTCATAAACCATATCTATCGAGACGTCATGCTAGATTTGTCTATACATATTTTCGGTTAGTCTATGGATTCTGGATAGTCCTTCCTATTTACAATTGGGACTCTCGCAAATCTCTATATGAAATTCAGAGATTAATCGAACTACCAGGTGCACCTATCATTCGAGGACGAATGATCATAAGAGGGGGAGGATGTAACACCCCGTATTCTACGTGTACTAGTTCTATTTTAATAATGCTTATAAACTGCCTTGTGGTATAGTTATGGATTTGGTTTCCTATGCAATTAGTGGTAATATTTAAAGTGAACTGTCCAGAGATTTTGATGCGACCCTATTAAGTTGATGTTGATGGAAATATTTACACTTGAGATGACAAGGTGGTATTTGAGTCTAAAGTATAAAGTGGCATAGTGTATATAAGTTCTAAGTTATGTTAAAGTTATTAAGGTCTAGAAATTTAACAAAATAGTGAGGTGCTTGCTTGACTTCAGTAAGCTAGTAAGTGACAAGTAGGTGCATCACCTACTTTGACCATCACCTACTTTGACTTATTGACCAGCCCAAAGGACCAAGTATGTGCATCACCTACTAAGACTCTTTGACTGTGTTATTGGGCCAAGTACACTACACCTATTTGCATTAATTTAGCCCAAGTTGAATGGAAGAATAAGGGGGAAATGGACAACCAAGGCCCAATCTTCTCAAGCCCACAAGAAATAATTTTAATGGAAAACTAGATGCATCACCTACTTAAAGGTGTGGCCCAAATTAAAGACACATGTTGGCTGCAAATGAAGAATGAGAAAGGTGGCAAAAGGGCAATGTTATTAAGTCCAAAAAAGTCCTAATGAAAAGTCCAAGTGGGTGGGTCACCTACTTGGCATATTATGGCCCAAAATGAGTGATAAAATCGTCCAAAGCAGGTCCCTTTAAAAGAGATTGATATCAACTTTTCCCAACCATTTTTACTTTGACAAAATATCTGATTACTAGAGCTTTCTCTCTTCTCTCTCTTAGATTCATACAACAGCCATTAAATACCATTAGGGTTCTTAAATAATAGGTATTTCAAGCTATTGGAAGGTATAATTTAAGACAAGTTAAGGAGGACAACCTTTACCTTGAAGAATCCAAGTCTTATCAAGTTGTAGTCATGTCCAGCAAGGTAAGCTACTGCAATTTTCTCCCTCTTGTGCTTGAGTTAATTAAGACACTTGGTATGTATTAGTGAGTTGGAAATTGTTACTCTTACATGGTGATATTGAGGAGGATGTTCTGGTGATTAGTGCATGTTGGGACAGCTATGGAGGGGAGTCCTCTTTAAATTAAGTTATGAGCTTGTTTGAGCACTTTAAAAGTAAAGTTAGCTCTTCAAGTGTTGGTGATCAGAAACCACGATTCATATTGCTTCTATTACATTATTATGTTCAAAGATTGTTTTATGTATGTTATGATAAGGGATGTGACTGGATGTGCGGGGAAGTTATGGATAATATAAAGGACTTAAATATTGTAGGGAATTCTGGGGAGGACCTGATGCGAAGGTTGTACAGTATATATACGTGATTAAAGGGATAGGGAAGAAAAGAAAACACTCACTAGATAGATTGCAGCTTACTGCTTCGTTACTATTTGGGTGTGATCAAGTGGCTCAAATTGATTAATTAGCTGCTAATACTAGTCTTATGACTTATTTTATTGTAGTTAGTGATCAGAAGATAAGGAGCTTAAGTCATACGATTTGAATTGTATAGCAAGGTATGTAAGGCTATTTGATTTCCTATTTCTTTGGCATGAATCCAAAACTTGCATTACAAAAAGTAAGCTTTCTAAGTGCCCTTGGTAGTGACTGATCCATAGTTGCAGCTCCTACTCCCTATAGCATTGAAGTGGGTACTCTAATATGAGTTTGTTACTAAATGTGTGTGTGTTTACTCTACCAAGTGTTAGCATGCAAGGTTTAAACTTGTTTCATTGTCAAAGTACCCCTAGCACGTATTTCCCTCATATAAGTCAAAGTAATCCTAGATTACACATGGTACATATGTTTATAGGATGTATATACGATCTGCCCATATCTTGCCAATTTGCTTCAATTGTTTATAGATATGTCATCTTGTCACATGTTCATATATTCCCTTTCTTTGTTATTAATCTCATTGTGTTAGACTGTAATGTTACCTCACATAATCACTACTTTCTCAATTGTATGTTTATGTGTACTTACTTGGAATATGTATCCGTCCTTAAGTTTAATCTGCTCACATTCCCCTCTTGGTTCCACATGCATGAACACCTTGTATTTGTATCATATAGAGTTCAAATCTCTTGGCTGAATGTTAAATTGTCTTCACTGGATGTGCTTCAATTTGATATGTCAAAATGCTTACCGAGTCATATAAGCTCCTAAGTACTACGTTCAATTCACATATCCTTTCCATGTCATTGTTATTATCGTAAGTCCGTATTCATATGTCTTCTACTACTGGTCCGTATTTCCAAATCAAAACAAGGATTATGACCACCAAAACAACAATCACAAACAAGTTATGAACATCAAAAAGAACAATCTCAAAAAAGTTATGATTATCTAAAGAACAATCCCACAAGAGTTATGAACTGATAAACAACAACCTCAAAGATGAAAGAATCTAAACGTAATCTGTATGATTATGGGTGGCAGCTCAGGGGCAAAAGCCTAGCATGGGCCGATCCCAATTGGTATGGAAGGGTGGCAGCTCAGGGGCGAAAGCCTAGCATGGGCCGATCCCAATTTGTGGAATTATGAGGACAGCATCCCAGGGGTTAAAATGCCTAGCATGGGTCATCCTCTTCTACCACTGATCAGCTGGTCATTTGTATCATATGTTGTATAAAGATTATAAAGTACAGAAAAGTAGAGAAAATAATGTAACATGCATGATTCCACAAGCATAAAGCAAAGGTGGTCTCTAATCCTTATCTATTGGTATTTGGTTTCACTTGAGCTCTCATATTAAATATGGTTGTATTATGCCTTACATATTCAGTACATTCTTTTGTACTGACATCCCTTATTGGGAACGCTGCATTTCATGCTGCAGGTGCAAGTACTCAACTAGTAGATCTTTCCAATAGAAGCATATTATACTCAGCGGATGTTGGTGAGCTCCAGGTTGATTCGGAGTTTTGCCGAGTCTTTACTATGTGTATTTTCATAGTGGTACCATCATGGATTCCAGTAGAGGCTTTGTAGACATTGTAAAGCTATCATCTGTATTCATAGTTTCACTTGTCACATATAGAGGTTTAGCTAGTCAAAATGTGTTGTATTTTAAGCTTCTCATCAGTAATCTGCATAGTAGTTTACTTTCTCATCATAGATTACTTGTAAAGCATGTGTTCATAAGGTACTTGTCTGCCTTAACTGGGGTTGGGTTATGACAAAACGACGACCCAAGGGATGGTCCGTTTGTCAACAAACGGTTGATAGACCATGGGCGTCGACTGGAACTGCAAGGCACGCTATCCTTCTCTTGAATTAGGCTAAGTCCCAAACAAGGACCCCCCACCAACGGGCCGTTGATGGACAAAAGATCCGTTGGTTGGAGCCGTATGTGAAGACTGCCAAAAGCTGTCACTTTCCTGTAATGACTTGGGGTGTTTGGTAAATTCACCCCAAGTCTTTTAAGAATCTTAGAATCTATTTTTAGGGTCTATTAGGTATATTAAAGTGTACCCTAAGACCTCATTTTAGACTCCGTTTCCTAAAATCCAAAACCCCTCTCTCTTAAAAGACTCTCTCAAACTCCGTAGAACCTAGAAGTCAAGAAGGAGCTAGGAGGGCTATTGGTGGTCGAGTTCTTCATCAAAATCAGTGGGGTTTCTTCAATGTGAGGTATGGTAGTCATCCTTTAATTCTCTTCCATTCAATGAGCCTTTTCTAAGGAATTTCAAAAGAGGTTTACAAACCCTAGTTTCTTCTATCTTGGACTCTAAGTATGGGACTTGCATGAAAGTGTTTTAAAGGATTTAAATATGCTTTTCTAATGTTATTTGGTGATTTTAATGCTAAAACTTCAATGAAATCATGTTATTTATTTTTATCAACTTTTGACTTAAGAAATGGGTTTAATGAACATGATTTGATGATGTTAGAGTTAGAGTTTCTTTATGCTTATGGTGTGACTTAGATACTTCCCTAAGGGATAAATTATGGATTATTATTTAGGAATTTATTTTAGGTTGTGAAAGCTTGGATTAATGGTAAGTTGGTTACTTTGCTTAACTCTTTTTGTGAATTGCTCTTGAGTGGTATGGTCCACCTTTGATGGCGGTATTTACTTGAAATATATGAATGTGAATCTACTTGTGTATTATGAATGAGGCCATGAAGGCATAATATGTGAAGTATGATGAAAATGATGTTGTTCTTGTTGATGTGCTTTTATGAAGTTTGTTATGTGAAGTAAGATGATAATGAGGTTGTTCTTGTTGCTATGCTTTATGAAGTTTGTTATGTGAAGTATGCTACAGACAATGTCTAAAGGAGCTTTATGCTTATGTGAAGCATGATTCAAGTGTGAAATATGATGAATGAAGATGCAAGCATGTTTAGAAGTCAGTATTACGAAAGTGATGATTTATGTGAAAGGTGTGCTCACATGTACACACACACTCACACTTTGAATGAATGAATGAACGAATGAAGTTAAAGAATGTGAATTAAAAGGGGAGTTTTGGGGTGAACACTCATTCTGAGTTGAGATAAAGTGTTTAGTAGCAACCTCACTACCTCCCAAGAGCTTTCTAATGTAGGTTGGAGGATGGATACCCATTGTGAGTTGAGATGGGATGTCCAAAACTTATCCTTGACCTTTAGTAATTAATGTTTAAGACTCCGTGGGGGAGTTATGCTTAGCACCGAGAGGATTTGAAGAAGGGGTGGGTGGACATTGTGAGTAGAGATGTTGTACCCAATGTACCTCTTGAGATGAGTACTCCTTGTTAATAAAGAGTGAGTTAGTTAGTAGAAATCTCCTTATCCTTAACTATGCGTCCGCATAGGTGTAGCTATTGGACAAATTCATGTAAAAGATAAGAGAAAGACCCCACCCTAGGCAAGTGGGGGGACCCTCGCCCGATAAGGGTAGTATCGGGATTCCATGTCTAGATCTCATGGTCTATGTCGGTTAAAGTTATTCCCCCACAAAAGAATGAATGAACTAAGTCTCCTAAAAGAATGTACTACTTAGGGTAGGTGGTGGTATGGGACGCTATCTATCCATTGCACTAGGTACACCTTCCGAAAGGGGAGTCTTGGTGAGTTTTATATGAAATTTATGAACTAAGTCTCCTAAAAGAACATACTACTTAGGGTAGGTGGTGGTATGGGACGCTATCTATCCATTGCACTAAGTAGACCTTCCGAAAGGGGAGTCTTGGTGTGTTCTATCATGTGTTGTAAATGAATTTAGATAACATAAGTTCAAATGTCAAGGAAGTATGTTAAAGCTAAGTTTTATGTGATGAAGTTAGGAGTGACTAATGTAGAGTGCTTAATCCAAGGGAATCCTCAAGGAGCACTAAGTGGGAGTAGTAGTATGGGATGCTACTCTCACATTGCACTTCGTGTAACTTATAGGTCCTATTGGAGAAGGGTGCTTACATGAAATCCTTCTTGTATGAGTGTCTTTCAAATGTCTAACCAAGAGTGTGGACTTGTTTTCCCGGCCGAGGTAAGCCTATGGTTGGTAGTCTTAAGGATCGCTTTGGTGTGTCTTGAAGGGGGTGTATGGGCGGTCCCTTCTTGTCTTTCTTTAGGGAATGTTAGGATAACTTGGTTAGGGAAACCTCAAGGAAAATGAGTTCACGATGCTTGGGAAGAATGGTTCACTGTAATGTTTCTATATGTTTCACTGTTTCACTGTAAATGGACTTGAGTTACTGTAAAATTAACTTTTGGTTCTAAAATTATGAGAATTCTATTTTATATGATAAATGATGATTCTTATACTATTTTAACTCTATAATCATGAAAGTTTTACTTATTTGGCATGAAAGCTTATTTTACTAAAATGTCCCTTTTTGCATGTTTTTGCATATGTCATACTTAGTACATTATTTTGTATTAACCCCATACTTTTCTATACTTAATAAGTATAGGTTGGAGGCGTTTGAACAATAGAAGACAAAGCTTGAGAATCTATCCTCTCAAGATTATGTATGTCCTCTTATATTCGAGGACATAGTTCTATTTCTTAATTTCCATCGTTAAGACTTATTATGTATTTTCATTTAATGTAAAGGGTCGTGTCCCTAAGATATTTATGTCGAGTCTTTAAGTTGGCTTGTGAAGACGAGATCAATCCTTAGATTTTATGGAAGATGTTTTCTTTATTAATTTATTCGTGAAAAGTTTTAATTCCGCACTACTTTTCATTTCTTATGTAATGAATGATAGCTAAGGCTTGTACAAGACCTCCGAAAGGTCAAGTACGCAATTGTTCTGACCTAAGGGTGCTCCCTTCTTCTAGGGCGTACTTTTGGGTTGTTACATAAGTATTCCCTAAAAGTTCTAAATGACTTCACATTTAAGATAAGACGAAACTAAAAGTTCCAAAAGAGTTTTAAGCAAGAAAAAGGAACATTGATTCCAAGAGAGATTTTTAAAGCTAAGTGTTGAGCAATTATCTCAATCCAAAGAAAGAAGTTGTTTTATAGAACATGAGCTAAGCATATTTTGGGAGTAGTATTGAGCACCGATATGGGGATGCAAGTTCATAATAACTCAAGTCTTCATAAATCATGTAGCCATCATGGGTATTAATGGGCAATACTTTTTAGATGATCACATAAGTTAAGCTAGTGGATCCACATAAATTAAGTAGTTCTATGTGACGGTAAAGTATAGGACAGTTCTGGAAGCGTGGGCAAGACGTTGTATCACCACTTAGACTCATAGTGGTGGTTGTCGGTTAGAGAATCTCCCACATAAACTATATTATTTAATATATAAGTAAAGTTAGTTTGTTATTGCATTTCTTTAACGAACTAAGTATTTTCATTGTTTTATAATCTTTTATATATTGCATGTGTTTTGTTGCTTTATATTAAGTCAAGTTATTCATGAGTTGAGCAGACCCAAGGAAATTGTTCATTCTTACTCTTTTTAAGCTTAAGTTGTTTAGCATTCCAACTCGCATACTCGTACATTCAATGTACTGATTTCAGTTGACCTTTATCATATCATGATGCATATAGAGGTAACCATGATCAGCATCATCCAGTGCTTCGTTGATCGACCTGAGCACTCAGAGTCAGTGGTGATCCTCCTTGCATTTTGGTGGACACAATTATTTGCTTTTCAGTCTTTCTTTTATAGGATGTTATGGGGTCTGTACCAACATCCATCTTAGTATTATAGAGTTTTCATAGACCGTCAGACAGTTAGTAGTGAGTCTCTAATCTTTGTATTGCAGATATTTTGATATGAGACTTAAGTGTAACGACCCTAAAAATGAACTAGGTTTATCTAGAGATTCAATTGTGTTTTAAGGGCTGTTAACTAGCTTAATTAATGTGTATATGAGTTTTGAAGTCAGTCCGGTTGAGTTTTAAGTCAAACGTCAAGGAACGATCGAAATATTCGACGACTCGTCACCTATGCGCTTGCATGTGTTCTAGTGTGCATTTCCATGTTTCGTGAGTTTTTTGGTGTCTAAATTGATAGGGGAGTACCATAAGACCTAGATGATCCTGTTAAGGGGTTTAACGTCTGGGTACAATTTCACCTAGGATCCACAAGGGGCCCTAGAGGAGGACCCCAACTCAAAGGCTTGAAACTGCCAGGCAGTGGCAAACGATGACCCAAAAAATAGCCAGCCGTTCAAACGACGGCTCGACGACTTGGGGCGTCAATTGATCCTTCAAGGATGATCATCCTTGATCTGCAGACCAAAACCAAGAATCCCCAAACAACGGGGCGTTGACCAAATGACAGTCCGTCATTGGTGGGCGTCGATGGACACCTACAAAACTTGTCAAATTCGGCCTTGCTTGGGGTGTTTCGATAAATTCACCCCATGTCATTTAAATAGTATGGATGGTTGTTTTAGATTTATTTGGGTATTTTAAGAGTATTAAAGTGATTTAACTCTCATTTATACCCTAACACGTAATTCAAAACCCTTCCCCCCCCCCCCCCAAAAAAAAAAAAAAAAAAGTTTTCTCCAAAAACCTCCATGGAAGCTCAAAGTCAAGATTGAGCTTGGATGATGGATTTCAATGGAGTTCTTATTCAATTATCTTTGTATTTATTCTAATAAGGTATGGGAGTTCTTTATCTAAGGCTATCTATCACCTTAGAGCCAATTTCATAGTTATTTCAAAGATTTCAAAGTTATGAAAAAGTCCAATTTCTACTCTAAGTCATGGGTTCTTGCATAAAACGTTTTCAAACAATGAGATATGATGTTATTGATGTATAATTAATGTTTTCCAATGACAATCTCCATGAAACCTTGATCTTCTCAAATCTCTAAATTTGTCTATAAAGTGGGTTAATTTCTTATGATCTAATGATGATAGTATTGAGTTTAGATTTTGTTGTAATGTTGATTTCTATGATGAATTATGCTACTATATTATGAATTGTTGGAGATGTTAAGGAATGGTATGGTCCACTTGTTTTTGTGCTGAATATATGATGATCATGGCCTTGTCAGCATTATTATGTAAATTGTCGTAGTACCATGTTAGGGCTTATATAAAGGTATAATGTGAAGATGTTTATGTGAAGTAATGTGATTATGTAGAAGATGTTATGTCTTGTATGAAAATGTGAAGTGAATTTATGATGTGATATATGTGCGATCTTATATAATGTGAAGTTATGAAGTGAAATATTCTTGTAATGGCTTTATGACCTCATATGAGTGTTAATGTTATGACTCTACTCTAAATTGATGATATATGATGATGGAGGATTAGGAAGTATCTTATGTGATAATGTTGTATATTATATTATAGACTTAGTGTCCTTAATTGGTACTTGAATGATGTGGAATAAGTGATATGATGAGTGTGTGTCTTGATTTGGTAGACCTAAATCCCTCTTTTTGATGCATGAAAGTTATGTGAATACGTTATCCTGGTAGGCTTAATCACCCCTGTCATGTATGTGTATGAATGATTGATGTATGACTAATATAGGACCTTGAACATGTAAATAAGGTGAATAACTTGGAAACTTCAATAAATAAAGAAGGTTATAGAATCCTTGAAGTTGAAAATCGTAATGGTATCCTTCTTGAGTGAATGATGGACTTAGGGATAGGTTGGCTGGTACGGCATGTAACCATCTCCAACGAAGTCATATATACTTATAACCATTGGGTGGCAGCCATGGTGGACCCATCCTTGGCAGAGGTATTATGATTTGGTAAGATTGAGAAATGTTACATTTTCATATGCCTTATTGTGAATGAACTTACTCTATGAGAACAAAGGCTAAGCACAGAGTGGATATGCTTGTGATAGTGATTCTACTTAAGTCGAGACTAGAGTACAAAGAAACACTTTATATTCCTTAACCATGTGCCAACATGGGATATGTCCTAGTTCTACCCTTGGCGAGTAAAACACACTCCCTCGGAGTAGGGAAGACTCCGGATTCCATACCTAGCTAGTATGGTCTATGTCGGTTAATGCCTATTCTCATCATGTGGGATGCATTCTAGTATTGGAGAAGTTATACAACGTGTAGGTAGTGGAATAGGACGCTATCCATACATGGCACGAGTAGGCTTTGAAGAGTCTAGGATTAGGTTCCCTGTGTCTTTCAAGACCATTATGTGAAGTCCTCTAAATGTACGATTGTCTCTCAAAATGGTTTTAGGTTCTCTAAATAAAGTTTGTTGTATAGCAAGGTCCTTATCTAGGGTAGCTTTGAGGATTGCTTAGGTAGGCTTGAAGAGGGTGTATGGAAGGTCTCTTCATGTTTTACTTATATGAGTATTAGAAAACCTTAGGTAGAGAGTTTAAATGACTTAAAGGCTTATCTTATTAAATATGGACTATGTGATATGTATTTAAGTTAGTGGGTAGTGTACAGGATTACTTAGGTGTGTTTGAAGAGGGTGTATGGGCGGTCTCTTCTTGTCTTACTTAAGTGAGTCTTAGGATAACCTTTATTAGCGGTCTAAGTGAATATGGTTATATGATTGATGTTTGAATATGTCTTATATATGATTGTTGACTTATATTATGTCTCTTAAACTTTTATTATGAAGGTTTTTTCATCAAAATGTCATGAAAGTTGTTTCTATACTAATGTCCCTTTTTCATGGTTTTTGCATGGCTTCCATACTTAGTGCATTCAATGTCCTAACCCCCTCTTTTCCGTTTTTGACTAAAGTGAAGGGAATTGGATGTCTTGATATGTCATGGATGATGAATAGGTCTCTAAGGGTTGTAGATGAAGTATAGGTGAGTCCTCATAGATTCGAGGAAAAGGCCCCCATATTTCCTTTTATGTATTTAGTCTTTATTTTAAGTCTTGTATGGGCTTAGTCCCAATAGTTGTACATTCAAAGTATTAGATGGTTTAATGAGAAATTATAAAGATAGATTGTTTTAAATGTCTTCCACTTGCGTATTAATGAAAGTATTCTTCGTGTGTGAAGAAAGTTTAAAATTCTCACTTATTTTGGAGTATATTGTGCAATGATTGATAGGAGAGGCTTGTATGAGACTTCTCGGGGTCTCATACGCCGGTATCTTCTAGGGGTGATCCCCGGTCGTTACATTAAGTACCATTTCGGCCAACTTATTTTCTTTTAATTATTGAATGAGACTATTTTATTGAGTTAAGTCTTCCGCTGAGTTATGTAAGTCAGGCCAAGGATTCGCTTGGGGCCAGCAATGATCTTCGAGTACCGGTCACGCCCAGGGTGTAGGCTCGGGACGTGACAACTAATATATTTCTTTCACAAATATATTCTTGAAGAAGAAGTACTTTAATTTTTCACCAAAAAGATAAGAATGTAAAACCTTGTTGTTGTAATGTTTGATCTTAAATATTTAAGAGGAGTATTTATATAGATTTTGTTGTAGTGTTTGATACAGTATCTGTTACAGTATCTTTTAATTTTAAATATAATTAAGTAAAACCTAATTAAAGATCAAAGACTCAAAGTCCTAAGTCACCAAAAGTCTAGTACCTAAGTTATATTTATATTTGAAAAATGTTATAAAATTTATCTATTTATTAAATTTAAAACCTATTGTTAATATATAAAAATATATCTACATACGTGTAAGGTTATTCTGTTCGGTTGGCATTTTGTTTAGTTTTTTTGTAAATTAAAAGGACCATTTCAATAGGGATGGGATAATTCCCATTACCGCTGAAAGGCCAGCCGAGTTGTGAGTTTCGAAAAAGTTTATACACTAAAATAAAATTCCTTGGTTTTATTTAAAAAAATAGTATAAATCGATTCGGTTCGGTTAGGTTTTGTCGGTTTTTCATATTCTTTTGCTGGAACGGCATGAAACTATCTCTAAGGAAGTCATCTATCCTTATAACCCTTGAGTGGCAGCCCTAGTGGATCCATCCTTGGTAGAGGTATTATGATTTGGTAAGATTGAGAAATGTTACCTTTTCATATGCCTTATTGTGAATGAACTTACTCTATGAGAACAAAGGCTAAGCACCAAGTGAATATTCTTGCGGTAGTGACTCTACTTAAGACGAGACTAGAGTACAAAGAAACCCTTTATATTCCTTAACCATGTGCCAACATGGGATGTGTCCTACCCTTGGCAAGTAGAACGCCCTCCCTCGGAGTAGGGTAGACTCCGGGTTCCATACCTAGCTAGTATGGTCTATGTCGGTTAATGTTTATTCTCATCATGTGGAATGCATTCTAGTATTGGAGAAGTTCTACAATGTGTAGGTAGTGGAATGGGATTCTATCTATAAATGGCACGAATAGGCTTTGAAGAGTCTAGGATTCGGTTTCCTAGGTCTTTCAAGACCATTATGTGAAGTCCTCTAAATGTATGATTGTCTCTCAAAATGGTTTTAATAAAAGTAGGTTCTCTTAATAAAGCATGTTGTATATGTAAGTTTGAAGAGGGTGTATGGGCGGCCTCTTTATGTTTTAGGTGAGTTTTAGAGTAACCTTATGTAGAGAGTCTAAATGACGTAAAGGCTTATATTATTGAATATGGACTATGTGACATGTAATGAAGTGGAATAACTTTACTTTGGGTAGTCTTAAGGATTACTTAGGTGTGTTTGAAGAGGGTGTCTGGGGGGTCTCTTCTTGTCTTACTTAAGTGAGTCTTAGGATAACCTTTAGTATGGGGTCTAAGTGAATATGGTTATTTGATTGATGTTACTTGAATATGTCTTATATGTGATTTTTGACTTATATTATGTCTCTTAAACTCTTATTATGAAGGTTTATTTAATAAAAATGTCATGAAAACATGTTTCTATACTAATGTCCCTTTTTCATGGTTTTTGCATGGCTTCCATACTTAGTGCATTCAATTTCCTAACCCCTTCTTTTCCCTTTTTGACTAAAGTGTAGGGAATTGGAAGTCTTGATATGCCATGGATGATGGATAGGTTTCTAAGGGTTGAAGATGAAGTATTGGTGAGTCCTCATAGATTCGAGGAAAAGGCCCCCATGTTTCCTTTTATATCTTTAGTCTTTATTTTAAGTCTTTTATGAGGTTAGTCCTAATGTAGTACATTCAAACTATTAGATGGTTGAATGAGACATTGTAAAGACAGATTATTTTAAAAGTCTTCCGCTTGCGTATTAATGAAAGTATTCTTCGTGTGTGAAGAAAGTTTAAAATACTTACTTATTTTTAAGTATATTGTGCAATGATTGATAGGAGAGGCTTGTATCAGACTTCTCGGGGTCTCATACGCCGGTAACTTCTAGGGGGTGCTCCCCGGTGGTTATCTTAAGTTCCATTTTGGCCAATTTATTTTCTTTAAGTTATCGAATGAGACTATTTTATTGAGTTAAGTCTTCCGCTGAGTTATGTAAGTCAGGCCAAGATTTTTCTTGGGGCTAGCTATGGTCTTCGATTACGGGCCACGCCTAGGGTGTATGCTCGGGACGTGACAATTAATATATTTCTTTCACAAATATAATCTTGAAGAAGCAATTTCATTTTTCACCAAAAAGATAAGAATGTAAAACCTTCTTGTTGTAGTGTTTGATCTTAAATATTAAATAGGAGTGTTTATATAGATTTTGTTGTAGTATTTGATAGAGTATCTACTACAGTATCTTTTAATTTTAAATATAATTAAGTAAAAGCTAATTAAAGAGCAACGACTCAAAGTCTTAAGACACCAGAAATCTAGGACCTAAGTTATATTTATATTTGAAAAATGTTATAAAATATTTCTATTTATTAAATTTAAACCTATTGTTAATATATAAAAATATATATACATACGTGTAAGGTTATTCCGTTCGGTTGGAATTTTTTTTGGTTTTTTTCATAAATTAAAAGGACCATTTCAATGGGGATGGGATAATTCCCACTACCGCTGGAAGGCCATCCGGGTCGTGAGCTCCGAAAAAGTTTATACACTCAATAAAATCCCTTGGTTTTATTGAAAAAAATAGTATAAATCGATTCAGTTCGGTTAGGTTCAGTCGGTTTTTCATATTCTTTTGACACCTCTAGTATATAGTGAAATTATTTAGTGAGTTATCAATGTAAAAGGGGTAAAACTTACCTGCACCAGGTGTTTAAACCTATACAATACATGCATGGCATGTGTTTAAATTTACAGTTCATTTTACTTAATCTTATTTAAATAACATGGATTTTACTTCAATAAATCATGTAATAATGAAAATTGCATTAGTTTGGTGTAAACACCCCGTGCGGGTAAGTTTTTTTCCATGTAAAATGGTATATGTTTATAATTATTTTGCTTTTATGGGTATATCCTTAGTTTTCTCTTTCTTTTTGGAGTTTAATGCTATGAACTTTGACTAACATTTTAAGATATATTTCTTTTATCATATTGATATTTTAAAAACTTACAATTTATAGTATTTTTTGTATAGTTTTAAAATATCTAAGTTTTTGTTTAAAATATAAACTAATATAATCTAAATTAGCTTTAAAATTAGTCAAATTGACTTTTGAAAATATAACATGGCAACTAATAAGAAACATAAGAAATATTATTTGTCTACTGACTTTGAAAAAGCACAATATGACAACTAAAATAGAAATAGAGAAGAATATTTGTATACTGACTTTTAAAGCATAACATGACAACTAACAATGAATAGAGAAAATATTATTTGTACACTGACTTTAAAATGCACAACATGATGACTAAAAAGGAACAAAAAAATATTATGTATTTACTTTTTCCTTTACATGTTCTTCAATAATAATCATAAATAATTAATATTTCACTTTGTAACTATTTTTTATGTCAGATTAATAATGGAGGAACACTTTTGAAACTTTGCCATATTCATACTTTCAAAAAGAATCAATTTAAGGACAAAATAGAAAAAATAAATTAACTCTTGTTATAAAATAATTACTTAGCAAACTTACGATTAAAAAACTTAAAAGATAACAACGGAGAGAGTATTGTCTTTCAATCTGTATCAATTAATTCGTAAATGTAGTAGTTGTTTATAGTAGTAAGCTAAAGTAAAAATGTATAACTTGGCCACTAATTGCCAAGTGTTGATAGTTTTCCAAAGGATGGTTTCCACATGGCATGCATATTTGCCTTACACCATGATGAGTGACGAAAGTTACTAAATTGGTAGTCTCCAAGTGACATCCTTTATTTTCTTACAACACTCCCCCTTGGATGTCAATGTAAAAGAAAAGAAATATACATAGACATTCATAATACACATTACTTATTTCCTCATTAAAAACCTTTCTAGGAAAACTCAGTGGGACAAAACCTAGACTAAGGGATAAAGAGTATAACGCGTATTTACCCTCCCCCCCCCCCCCCCCCCCCCCCCCCCCCCGATAAAAACAATGATTCAGATGGTTAAGATTTTGCATTCCAATCGTTTGTACCATTTTTTGAAGAGTTGAGGCTGTAAAGATTTGGTGAATAAATCTGTTGGATTATCACTTGAACAGATTTATTGTTCATCAATATCACCATTCTTTGGGAGATCATGTGTAAAGAATAATTTCGGTGAAATATGTTTTATTCTATCTTCTTTTATGAAGCCTCCTCTTAATTGAGCTATGCATGCGGCATTATCTTCAAAGATCACCATGGATACCTTGACATCACACTTCAAACCACATCTTTCTTTGATGAAATGTGTCACTGATCTCAATCATACACATTCTCTACTTGCTTCATGAATGACTATTATCTCAGCATGACTTGAAGATGTAGCGACAATGGACTGCTTCGTAGATCGCCATGATTATCAGTACCTCCTTATGTAAACAGATAGCCTATTTGATATCGAGCTTTATGTGGATCAAATAAATAACCTGCATCTGCATGACCAACAAGATTTTTACCATCTCTGTTAGGATAAAACAGACCCATATCACTAGTCCCTTTTAGATATCGCAATATACGTTTAACTTCATTCCAATGTCTTCGTGTAGGGGAAGAGGTAAATCTTGCTAATAAATTAACAGAAAATGTTATGTCAGGTCTTGTAGCATTAGCAAGATACATAAGTGGGCCGATTGCACTAGGATAATGTACTTCAGGACCAAGAGGTTCCTCATTCTCTTCTTGAGGTTGGAATGGATCTTTACTCACTTCAAGTAATTGTACAACCATCAGAGTACTTAGTAAATGTGTTTTTCCATGTAAAATAGTTTCAAGATTTTCTCAGTATAGGCAGATTGATGGATGAAAACCCCGTCTGCTAAATGTTCAATTTGTAGACCCAGACAAAGTTTTGTCTTTCCAAGGTCTTTCATCTCAAATTCTTTATTTAGATATTCAATTGGCTTTTCGACCTCTTTTTTTAGATATTCAATTGTCTTTGGACCTCTTCTGAAGCTCCAATGATATTAATGTCATCAACATAAATAGCAAGAATAACAAACCCTGATGTTGTGTTCTTAATAAAAATACAAGGATAAATGACATCATTTATAGAATCTTGTTTTATCAAGTACTCACTAAGGCAATTATACAACATGCGCCTTGTTTGTTTTAAATCACGAGGTTTCGAACTATATGCTTTAGGTATTTTAAGTCCTTCTGAAATTTTCATATAAATTTCATTATCAAGTGAACCGTAAAGATAAGTTGTAACCACATCCATCAGATGTATGTCAAGGTTTTCATGAATAGCTAAACTGATGAGATATTAAAAAGTTATTACATTAATAACTAGGGAATATGTTTCTTCATAATCGACACCGGGTCGTTGAGAGAATCATTGAGCAACAAGGCGTGTCTTGTATCTTACAATTTTATTTCTCTCATTTCTTTTTCGCATAAAACCCCATTTATAGCTAATCGATTTTGCACCATTGGGGGTTTGGACTACAAGTCCAAAAACCTCATGTTTAGCAAGTGAGTCTTATTCTGAATGAATTGCCTCTTGCCATTTTGGGCAATCACATCTTCATCGACATTCTTCGACAGATTTAGGCTCAAGATCCTCACTGTCTTACATAAGATTAAGTGCAGCATTATATGCAAACATATTATCCACTTTAATTTTTCATCGATCTAAACTTATCCCATCACTTGTAGAACTTATTGAAATTTCTTCATTCACTTGAGTCTCGGGTTCACTGATCTCTTAATCAGATCTTGAATCTCTTCTTGAGATTCGTTGGTAGTATCATTTTGGGTACTTCTTTTTCTAGGATTTTTATCCTTTGAACCCAATGATCTGTCACGCTTCTAGCGTGATTATGATTCAAAAGTCATGACACTTGTAGATGGTCCTTTTGGGACGTCAATCGGGATAAGAACATTTACTACAGGAGTATGTGACTTTGTTATCCTTTACAAATCAGTAAATGTGTCAAGCATTTTATTTTTAATGTTTTGCAAATGGGTGATCTTCTGGACCTCATGTTCACACATGGTGGAACGTGGATCCAAATAAAATAATGGTGAAACTTTCCATACAATTTCACTTTTAAGTTACTTTTTCTCTCCCCCTATTTGTGAAAAAGTTGTTTCATCAAATCGACAATCTGCAAATCTTGTAGTGAATAAATCTCATGGCAATGGCTTAAGGTAAAGAATTATGGAGGTTGAATTAAACCCAACATATATGTATAACCTTCTTTGGAGGGGCATCTTAGTGCGATGCGGTGGTGCTACTGGCACATATACAATACATCAAAAATTTTGTAGATGAGCAGTATTTGGTTCAGGACCAAATACTAATTGTGACGTAGAGTATTTATTATTAAGTCGGTCTAAAATGAACAAGTGATGCTGCATGTAAGATATCATGGCCCCAAACAGTAGTGGATAACTTAGTTTCCATAAGTACAGGTCTTCCTATCAATTGTAGGCGCTGAATAAATGACTTTGCCAGGTCATTTTGAGTATGAACATGAGCAACAAGATGTTCAATTCTTATCCCAATTGATAAGCAATAATCATAAAAGGTTTGGGATGTAAATTCTCCAACATTATCAAGGAGAATCGCCTTAATAGCATAATCTGGGAATTGCTTCCTTAGTCTTATTATTTGTGCCAATAATTTTGCAAGCACCAGAATGCGAGACGATAAGAGGTACACATGAGATCATCTTTAAGATGCATCAATTAGGACCATGAAATATCTAAACAACTCACTATATGGGTGAATAGGTCCATAAATATCCTCATGTATACGTTCTAAAAATTGAGCGGATTCAATGTTAACCTTCATTGGTTATGGCCTAGTAATGAATTTGCCTTGACAACAAGCAGCACTGGAAACTCATCACTCGTAAGAATCTTTAGGTTTTTTAATAGTTGTCCATTTGAATTTTCAATTATTCGTCTCATCATTATTGATTCAGGATGACATATTCGGTCATGCCAATGTTCAAAAGTTTTTAAGTCAGCAAACTTATGGCTTATGATAAGATGTGCTTCAAATGTACTTATTTTTGCATAATATAAGCCAGAAGATAAAGTTTATACTTTTTCCAACACATATTTCTGGTTTGAGACAATCTTGGTAATATCAAGGTATCCAACATTCATTTCATTTACTATCTCAAGATGATATCCATTTAAGTGAATATCTTTAAAACTTAACATGTTTCTTAGGCATTAGAAGAGAACATAAAATATTCTATAACAAGTTGTGTCCCCTTAGGCAGAAATATAGTGGCTCTTCTAGAGCCTTTTATTAAGTACGAATTACTAGAAATTGTCGTAACATTTGCTTTTCGTCTAAGCAAGAAAGAGAGTATTTCTCATATTTAAATATGGTGTGCGTTGTTCCACTACCAATTACACAAATATCTTCATGATTGATTATTGATCCAAATGAATTTTGGGGCATATCGATATTTTCTTCAAAAATAGATATAAACAAAGTAAAGTATTACTATCAAACATGGATATTATACAAACATTACTTATTTACAGAGATTAGAAAAGCAAAAACATACCAACAAATAATAACAAACAGAAAAGAAAATTTTCTACATTATCGCGGGATTGTTACTGATCGTTTTTCCTTGAGGAAATCCAAAGAAATCAGGTACATTCAGATGCATAGGCTCAACATTATATTCAGAGATGAAGTTTTATTCTGCATTATTATCATCCTATGTATGGGCTAGCTCAACATTATCTTCAGAGAAAAAGTTTGCTTCTGGATTATTATCACAATTTTTCAAGGATACCTGATAGAGCTGAATTAGACTCTTAGATGATCGACAAGTACACGACCAGTGCCCAATTCCTCCACATATTTGACAAATATATTTAAAAAATTTCTTTTGTATCACATCTTGTCTTCACCCTTCCTTTTATACTCCTGGTCATTTGTTTTGTGCCAGACGACCATCATGATTATAATTTATTTTACTGTCATGGCCACGACCGAAACCACAACCACGATAAGAGCCATAACCTCTTTATCATTGGTTATAATGTCACGATCCAGACCGTCGTGATTGGCACCCACACTACAACTCGGTGGGAGAACCACTACTACCAACCAACCAAAACAATAAATCAAAAAACTAAGGCATTTAAATTACGGAAGCAAGTTAAAAACCCAAGTTAAGTTTCATTACTAATTAAAGATCTAATAACTAACTAACAATGTGGAGATAAACCTAGAATCTGAAAGTCAATGTACCGAAACTAGAAACGAGAACCATATCTAACAAGAATTTCTAGTGAACTATCTAACTAACAAAACAAGGTCTAGGTTTGAAAATGGGGTACATAGACTAAAGAGAATTCCATGGCAGCCCGAACGAAGTGGCTCACCCTTGAACTCTAAGCGATCACTGATCTCCTAAGCGAGGTCTCTCAATAGTGAAGATGCCCTGTACTCAACAAAAATAAGAGCAAGTACGTAATCAGTAGACAACCACCGTGTACTGGTAGAATCATGCGACTATGCCACTAGTGTAACATAAACAAGCAATTACAACATTATAACACATGCATAAATATCAACATATTCAATACCATCATAAGAATCAACATCACAATTCACATGATACATCACATAGTTGGTCTTCTCACGAAACCAAATTCAAACTGTTAGCATGCAAAAACGTGGAAATCCGATCCAATTTTTATGCTGAAACATGGAAACCGATCCCAGTTATCATGTTGGAACATAGCAATCTAATCCAAATTAGTGTGTCAAAACATGACAGTTGAACCCAATCACATATCACAATAACACATCAATATTACCCATTCAAGTCATGAGTTCATGGTATCGATATTTATATATCTCATTACAACATCTATGATCAATATTGCAATATGCATACATATACAAGTATCACAATGAAGCAAAGCAAGTGTATATCACACAATCTAGAATCACAACCATCACCTACCCCAAAATAAGTTTGAAACCCTAGACAACTTGATCCTTTCCTTTTTACCATTTATTCGTGGTCTACAAACAACAATTTATATATGAGAATCATTAAAGAAACACTAAATTCCTGGAATACTAACAAACTATGAACCCTAGTTCAAACTCACGACCTTAACTAGTCAATTTAGGGTTAATTCCACCATAAGATTCTTCAAAAAAAATATTTCCCCATCAATATTGACCCATTATAGACGTTCTACGGATCAAAAAAATTGGGGAGTGAAAATCTTACTTCTAATTTCAAAAATGGTGGAAAACGAGTTGGAATAGCTAAGGGGTCGTCTCTTAACTCAAAAAGTTAAAAAATACAAAATAAGTTTGTGTAAGGGTTTTATTTATGATTTTAAAACCTGTCATCCCGCTACAACGGCACCCATCCCGCTGTAGCAGGGTCACTGCAGCGGCACTAATCCAGCTGCAACGACACTTTTTGAACTAGTGAGCTTTGTCTTGAAAAATCTCAAAAATCCTATAATTCAATCTCTGCCTCATATGCTACAGCGAGAACCATCCCGATGTAGCGGCATCGCTGCATCAGCAAGAATCCCGCTACAGCGGCACGAAGCAAGGCAGTGAGCTCCTAAGTGATTTTCAATTTCTGCCTTTCACAACATACTCTTAACCCACTGCCTCTAGAAAGTACCCTTTAACTCTACTGTCTATTCCTGGAGGTCTATTTATCCAAATTTAATTCAGTAAAGTCGTATGATCCCTTAACGATTTATCTAACCGATTATGTAAACAAGTTCATATTTACTCCACCCGATTGATACCAGATTTCCCTACACCTTGATGACTCCAATTTTCTCCAAATCTGAACAAGGTTGGGAAAATCCTAGTCCTACGAAAAAGTTTTTTCGGCCCCAATTTTTCCCCATTGGGATTTCTATAACGACAAAACTCGATCGAAATGATATATACAAATTTACCCTCACTCATCCCCGAGTGATCCACTAAGGACAAGTAAGCTACAAAAGGAACAAGGTAGTACCTAATTCGACGAACAATTGTGTATACTTGTCTTGCATATCCTTCTCGGTCTCCCAAGTAGCTTTCTCAACTAGACAATGCTTCCATTAAACTTTCACTAACTTAATCTCTTTGGTCCTCAACTTCCAAACATCACGATCAAGAATAGGAATCAGTTCCTCCTTATATTGGAGGTTCTTGTCTAGCACTATTGAGTCCCACTTAAAGATATAGTCGTCATCACCGTGATATCTCTTCAACATAGACACTTGAAATACGGGATTTACATTGGACAAATTAGGAGGTAGCGCCAATCTATACGACACAAGTCCTACATGCTCAAGAATCTATAAGGGACAAATATAGCGAGGACTCAACTTACCCCTCTTACCAAATCTCATCACCCCTTTATGGGTGATACCTTGAGAAGAACATTCTCGCCCATCTGAAATTACATGTCTCTCACCTTGTGTTCCACATACTTATTTTTTCTACTCTGCACAACTAGAAGTTTGGCTTGAATCCTCCTCACCTTATCTTGAGCGTCCTTTACTAAGTCAACCCCCAAAGGTTTTACATCTCCGAATTCAAACCAACCTATGGGCGATCTACATCCTCTCCCATATAACGCCTCAAATGGTGCCATCTCAATGCTCGAGTGGTAACTATTATTATAGAAGAACTCACATAGGGGTAGGAACTTATCCTAGTGCCCTCTAAAGTCAATTACCCAAGATCTCAACATGTCTCCCAACACTTGTATAGTCCTTTTTGATTGTCCATTCATCTAGGATGGACTATTCTACAAAAAGTGAGTTGTGTGCCCAATTCATCATGCAACTTCCTCCAAAACTTGGAAGTGCAAAGTGTACCATAATCTGATGATGGAAATGGGCACACCAAGTAGCCTCACTATATCCTTTACATAAATTCAAGCCAATTGTTTAGCGACCCTTACCGGAATGAAATGGGCTGACTTAGTCAACCTATAAACTACAACCCAACTGGAATCAAATTTCCCCATAGTCTTTGGAAGACCAACCACAAAATCCATGGCTATCATTTCCCACTTCCATTCCAGAATTGGCATCTTTTGAAGTAGTTATGCAGGCCTTTGATGTTCATACTTCACTTGTTGACAATTTTTATAATTCCCCACAAACTTCTCGATGTCTTGTCTCATACCCGACCAACAATAAACTCATTTCATATCTCTATACATCTATGTAACATCTAGATGAATAGAATAGAGCGAGCCATGATCCTTCGCCAACAGCCTTGGGATGAAATCATCAACTCTTGGAACACACATTTTACCCTTAAAGTTGAGCAAACTATACGCATCTAGAGTGGTTCCTTGAGACTTACCTAATACAATATTTGTTCTAACTCATCTAAATCTCTATCTTCAGATTGCTTGGCCTTGATTTCCTCTATGAACATGGACTTAGCTTCAATGCTAGCTAACAACCCACATCTTTCAAAAATACACAATTGCACGAACGTAGACTCTAAGGTCTGAATTTCCCTGGCCAAAAGTCGGTTGGTTCCACTCAAGTGAGCTAAACTATCCATATTTATCGTTTTTTGACTCAAAACGTCTGCCACAACATTTGCCTTATCCGGGTGGTTTTGAATAGTCCCATCATAATCCTTGAGTATTCCAGCCATCTTCGTAGTCTCAAATTCAAATTATTTATGGTGAATACATGCTGCAAACTACGATGATCAGTCAATACCTCACACTTAACTCCATACAAATAATATCACCAGATTTTAAGGGCAAATACCACAGCTGCAAACTTCAAATCATGAGTGGCATAATTTCTCTCGCGCACCTTCAACTGACGTGAGGCATAAGCTATGACATTCTTATCCTGCATCAACCCAGCACTCAATTCAACATGTAAAGCATCACAATAAACAATAAAGTCCTTACCCTCAACCGGTAATGCTAGAATGGGCGCAGTGGTCAAAAGAGTCTTAAGTTTTTGGAAGCTCTCCTCACATTTTTCAGTCCATTCAAACGGTACCACCTTTTTTTTCAGATTGAAAAAGTGAGTAGCAATTGAAGAAAAATTCTTAACAAAATGACGATAGTAACTAGCAAGCCCCATAAAACTCCTAACTTCTGTCACCAAACTATGTCGTACCCAATTCTCATCTGCTTCAACCTTTTGGGGATCCACCCTTACCCCTTCTTTTGACACCACATGCCCCAAAAATGCAACTGAATTCAACCAAAATTCACACTTGGAAAATTTTGCTTATAACTTTTACTTTCCAAGGATACCCAAAATAGAACGAAGATGGTTAGCATGCTCTTCTTCACTTTTTGAATACACCAAAATGTCATCGATAAAAACTATCAAAAAAGAGTTAAGAAAGGGCTTGAATACTCCATTCATCAAGCTCATGAAAGCCGCAGGCGCATTAGTCAACCCAAACGGCATAACCAAAAATTCAGATTGCCTATAACAGGTCCTAAATGCTGTCATGGGCATATCTTCAGGCCTAATCTTCAATTGATGATACTAGGATCTTAAATCAATATTAGAGAAGATCGTTGCACATTGCAATTGGTCAAAAAGATCATCTATCCTAGGCAAAAGGGTATTCCGAATAGTGACCTTATTCAGTTGTTGATAATATATGCACATCCTCATGATACCATCCTTCTTCTTAACAAATAAAATCGGAGCACCCCATGGGTAAGCACTAGGACGAATAAAACCCTTATCAAGAAGCTCTTGGATTTGAGTCTTAAGCTCTCTCAACTTCGCGGATCCATGCGATATAGAGGGATTGAAATGGGGCGCGTACCAGGCTCTAAGTCAATACAAAAATCTATGTCTCTATCCAGAGGCATGCCAGGAAAATCATTTGGAAAAAACTTCGTTAAATTCGTACACCACAGGAATAGACCCAATAGATGGAGCTTAAATATCAACATCCCTTACATGAGACAAATAAGCTAAACAACCTTGCTCTACTAATTTACTAGCCCGGATGGAGGATATAATATTTGCTTGCTTTGGCTTGTACACCTCTTTCCACTCTAATTTTTCCCTTCTCAAAATGTCTAGCATCACAGACTTAGTATTACAATTAAGCAAAGCATAATAGGGCGACAACCAAGTCATGCCTAAGATTATGTCAAAGTCAGCCATATCCAAAATCACCAAATTAGCCCAAGTCTGAAATCCCATAAACAAAATAGGGCAAGCACGATAAGCATGGGTGATTATGACTGACTCGCCAACAAGGGTAGAAACACTTACAGGGTCATCAAGAATATCACATAACATCTCAAAATCAGAGGCAAACCTCAAAGACACATAAAAATAGGTGGAACCGGATCAAATAATACATTAGTCATTCCGTCACAGACAAGAATAGTACATGTGATCACTGCATCAGGTGCCTCTTTCTCATTCTTGCTAGGAAAGGCATAACATTGAGATCTATCATCAACACGAGCCACCTCCCTGCCTGGTTGCGCGTTGCCTCCACCTCTGTTAACATTTCCTATACCTCCACAACCTCTTTGATTTCCTCCTCATTCCACTTGTGGACGTCCATTACCATTATTACCATTTCCCGCGAGTATAATTTTTTCTCTAGAAGGTTAATGTCTAGACTCAAATGAACACAGTTGTGGGCAGTCCCTCATCATGTGTCCAAGTTCCCCACAACTAAAGCAAGTGTGGATGCCAGATGGTCTGCTACCCTCCACGAGCCCAACACTTTGATTAGGTGGAAAATTATTAGGAGTCTCCGAATAGTTACCGGTAGAGGCGGGCATGGCGGACTGAATTGGCTTGGCTGCGAGTGTAGGTCAATCGTATCCTCTAGCATAGGAGCCCTGAAAATTTCCAGAACTCTTATCCCTATTAGCTAACGCCCTAGCTTGACCGGTTCGCTTCACCCCCAGCACCTTCTTGACATAATCAATCACTTCATTAAAGCTCCTTCCTGCAGAAGTCACGTGAAAAAATAATACTTGTAGCTCAGAATCCAAACCTTTAATGAACAATCGGATCCTCTCCTCTTCAATGGTAAACAATTGTGTAGCATACCTAGATAAAGAATGGAACTTGGCTTCATAAGCAGCCACAGACATACTACCGTGTTGTACTGCCATAAATTCATCATTCTTGCGATCTCTCAAAGTCCTAGGCCCATACTTCTCTAAGAACAAGGCATGAAATTAGGTCCAAGTGAGTGGGGGTAATGTAGAGGCTCTTCATTCCATATAAGCTTTGAACCATTGCTTGGCCTCACCTTGAAGTTGAAAAGACACAAACTCAACTCCATGTTGTTGAAAGATACCCAACTTATGCAACCTCTCATAACAATCCAATATTTACTCATAAGAATCCTCTATCTCCAAACCAAGAAATATCGGGGGATTGAGTTTCAGAAACTTGGTCAGCATATCATGCTCATCACCGGTCATCACAGAACCCAACAAAGTATGGAAGAAAGCAACATTACCTACCTCCCCAACCGGCTTGGGCATAGTGTTTGCAATAGGAGGATCAGTGGGGACTTGAGTAGGTGGAATCATCCTCGAACCAGCTAACCCTTTCAAAAATGACATTATCTGTTGAGCTAACACTGGATCAATGGGAGGGATTCCTGTAGCTCCACCCAACCCTCCTTCTTCATCTTCAACCTCCTCAACATTCTCAAACTCAACTTCCTCTTCTATCTCTTTGTTATGTACCGTAGGGTTCTCATTCACCGAAATGTGGTCATTTGGCACCTCATTCACAACAGGCAACACTCTCACATGGCCTCTTCCCCTAGTTGTTCCTTACCCTCTACCTCTACCACGACCTCTCGCTGCGGGTTCCTCAGCTGAGCATTAGCCGGAGCTGCAGGCCTAACATCATTATACCTAGTATTAACCATCTGCGGATAGAAGAGTGAAAGAAGTTAGATACCAATTTGAATCGTCAAATACCAATTGGAATCAAGTCATAGCACAAAGGAGACATGAGAAAATGGAGATTTCCTAAAATTCTATAGAGAATTTCATGGCAGCCCGAACAATTGGCTCACCCTTGAACTCGAAGCGATCACTAGTCTCCTAAGCGAGGTCTGTCAATAGTTGCGTGAAGATGCCATGTACTCAACAAAAATAAGAGAAAGTATAGAATCAGTACACAACCATCGTATACTGGTAGGATCACGCGGCTATCCCACTAGTGTAACATAAACAAGCAATTACAACATTATAACACATGCATAAATATCAACATATTCAATACTATCATAAGAATCAACATCATAATTTACATGCTTCATCACATAGGTTTTCCTCTCACGTAACCCAAAGTCAAATTATTAGCATGTGCGAACGTGGCAATACGATCCAATTTTTATGTGGAAACGTGGCAATCAATCCCAGTTAGCATGTCGGAACATGGCAATTTGATCCAAGTTAGTGTGCCTGAACGTGGCAGCTGATCCCAATCACATATCACAATAACACATCATCCATTCAAGTCATGATTTCATGGTATCAATATTTATATATATCATTTCAACATCTATGATCAATATTGCAACATGCATACATATACAAGTTTCACAACGAAGAAAAGAATGTGTATATCACATAATCATAGAATCACAACCATTACCTACCTCGAAATAAGCATCATTTCCTTCCCAGATTCGTACAGCTTGTTCATGATCTACAAACAATAATTTATATACGAGAATAAATAAAGAAACACAAATCTCGGAATACTAACAAACTATTAACCCTAGTTCAAACCCATGACCCCAACTAGTCAATTTAGGATTAATTACACCATAGGATTCTTCAAGAAATCTTTCCCCATCAATATTGAACCATTCTAATACGTTCTACAGATCGAAAAACTAATTCAAGGTGTGGAAAGCTTACTTTTAGCTTCAAGAATGGTGGGAAAAGAGTTGGAATAGCCCAAGGGTCATCTCTTAACTCAAATATTCAAAAATACAAAATAAGATCGTTTAAGGGTTTTATTTACGATTTTAAAACCCGTCATCCCGCTACAATGACACAAATCCCGTTGTAGAGGTACATGTCCCACTGCAGCGGCACTTTTTGAGCCAGTGAGTTTCGTATTATAAAATCCCAAATCTTATAATTCAATCCTCGTCTCGTCTGCTATAGTGGTACCCATCCCGCTGTAGTGATGTCGCTGCAGCGGCAAGAATCCCGCTGCAGCGGCACGAAGTGAGGCAGTGAGATCCTAAAAAAATAAATAATGTCTACCTTTCACAACATAATCTTAAACCACTACGCCTATAAAGTACCCTGAACGCTACGATCGATTCCCGGAGGTCTATTTATCTAAATTTAATTTTGTAAAGTCATACGGATCTCTTAATGAGTTATCTTACCGATTATGTAATTAAATTCCTATCTAGTCCACCCGATTGCTATCAGATTTCCCTACACCTTGATGACTCCAAATTTCTCCAAATCTAGACAATGTTGGGAAAACTCTAGTACTACAAAAAAGTTTTTCCGGACCCAATGTTTTCCCTTTGGCATTTCTATAACGACGAAACCTGGTCATTACAGATAATTTGTCTGATTCACTTCAGGGAGTGGCATAGAACCAATGGGCTAAATTTGATGATTTTCCATCAGTAGGTCGTTATGTTGTTTAACAATAAGAAGATGTGAAAGCAATTCAGAATATATTTTTCAAAACCCATTTTTTGATATTGATGCTACAGGAGCATACTCGAGGAAGGAATGTGGAGTACGTTTTCTCAAGCTTATCATGTTTAGTTACATCTTCTCCGCATAAATTTAACTATGATATAATTCTATACATGGAAGAATTATATTCAGTTTTACTTTTAAAGTCTAGTAACCTCAAATTAAATCAATCATGACGCGCCTGTGGAAGAATGACCAACTTCAAGTGCTCTATCTATCTTTCAAATTATTCCACAGTATAAGGGGGTCTTTAATGGTGAGCTATTGCATTTTCAACCCCTCTTCAAGATGGTGGCAGAGAAATATCATAGCTTTTGCTAGTTCTTGACTAGATGTCTAGTTATTATCTTTGATGGTGTCAACCACACTCATCGCGTCCAGGTGAATTTCAGCGTCTAGTATCCATGACGAGTATCCTTTGTCCAATGTATCCAAGGCAGCAAATTCAAGTTTAGAAATATTAGATTTTTTTTAGGAAGATAAAATTCTTACTCTTTTTACCTATTTAGAGTAGCTCAAGTTGGCAAAGTCTCGTAATGATAACATGTTATAAAATTATTACTTAGCAAAACTTAATATGAACACACTTAAAAAATAACAACGGAGAGAGTAATGCCTCTCAGTATATATCAATTCATTCATAAATGTAGTAGTTATTCATAGTAGTAAGATAAAGTACAAATGTATAACTTGGCCACTAATTTCCAAGTGTTGATGTTTTCCAAAGGATGGTTTCCACGTGGCATGCATCTTTGTCTTACACCATGATAAGTGATGAAAGTCACTAAATTGGTAGTCTCCAAGTGGCATCCTTCATTTTCTTACAACAACTCTATCTTAATGTTGTAAATTAGCCAATAATCGGAGATATTTTTTTAATGCAGTATGGACCAAAAATGTGAAATGAAGGGAGTATAACTATATGCCAATAATTGGGGACAATTCTTTTAAGAGCAACTTTCACATATACCAAACAAACACAAAAATCATATTTGTATGATATAGCTATAGTTTGTATAATTGCACTCTATAGCAAACTTTGTTATGTTATTCGCTATACATATATACAAAATGCAGTGGCTATTTCGCCATACATATATAGAAAAGAAACAAGTGTATAATTCACTGGCTCCTCTTCAGATTGTATAATTTCGTTGGCAGGAATTTGTATAAATTGATGTCAGTCTCTCGTTTGTATAAATCATTGGCATCCTCTCAATTCAATTTATGTGTTTGTATATCTGTATAAAATTTGAATTTGTACACATTGAGTCAAAAATGTTTGTACATCAAATATCGTTCTCCCTCTTGCTCTATACAAACATAAATTATACATTGTATTTTGTATTATTTGTGTTTTTATTACCGAGAAAGAGAGAAAGGCAAAACAAAATTGGGCAGGAAAATATTTGCATTGTAAAATTATAAGTGTATAGAACGAATATATATGTATTTGCAAGTGTATATACAATTTTCTCTCGCTTTATACAAATATAAATGCAATTTAAACGTTTATATTTGTATAAAGCGAGCGAGGCGATGGGGATAGTGGCGAGAGAGAGAGGGAGAGTGGCGAGCGAAAGTTTGAGAGAAGCGACTGGCAACATGTTTGCTACGGGGTACAGTTAAATCAAACTGTAGTTATAGTATTTAATTTGAATTAATAGTTTGTCATTATATACAAAATATATATATATATATATATATATATATATATATTGTACGGACCAAACAAGTGGAATGGAGGGAGTATAAGTATATTGTTCCAAGTAATAATTTAGGTACTCAACTAATTAAATCAATGTTATGATGGGAAAGAGAAACAAAGCATGTCCTATATTACGTATTCCGTATTCTCAACTTAAAAGTTGATGTTGTGTAGGTAGGAGTGTACGTGTTCGGTATTTGGTTTGAGATTATGAAATTTCAAGTTTGATAATTCGGTAATTAATAGTTAAAAGTAGATATTATATATTGAAATTTTAAATTTTTGTTCGGTAATTCGGGTCTTTAATTAAATATCAATTTAGTATGGTATTTGATAATACCGTATTGAAGTTGTAGCCAATTATATTATAAAGCTAATACAATTTTGTAATCATTTGTAATTTTTTTATATGGAAGCACAATATAATAGAAGATCAATAAGTAAAAAGTGTTGGGAAAGGCAAGCACAAAAACAAATGTGCACTACAAAGGCGATAGCGGAAGAAATCCAAGTCAAAATTTTCCCTTCTATTTTAACCAAGAGAAGATAAAATAATGCAATAATAAAATAGTTTGGGGCAGCAAACAAACCAACCAAGCAAGAAAAATAAATCAACACAAGAGACTCCAAATTTAATGTGGAAACTCTCTTCGGTGTGAAGAGTAAAAACCACAAGACCAAAGATCCACTATAATCAACAAGAGTTACAAAAGTGTCCTCCAAAATGGTCACCAACAAAGTGCCAAACAATGAGCAACACAACAATAAGATAGCACCAAAAACTAGAGAAACAAAAGGAGCTAAAATACCAAAATCGCAGCTACTGTTCACGAGCTAAAATATGGAGATACATGACTCTAAGAAACCCTCTCTCAGTTCCCAATCAAAGGTTAAGTTGAAAGAAACACGTTGTCCAAAAATCAGCTCAATCGTACAAGAAATAAAGCGGGAATCGCGATTTGAAAATGGCTGCTAGGGCTTGTACGAAAATCTGCACTTTCTCACTTTTCTCTCTATATTGGTTGCTCTCAAACTCTTGTGATTCTCTTCAAAATAATACCTAAAGAAAGTCTTACATATGCACATAATATTGGGCTTATGGGCAAAAGTGAGCTTGTCAAATTTGGGCTAAATTTATCCACAAAGGAAAGGATGAAAGACCCAAAACCTTGGACTTTTATTCATCCATATAGGAATGGAAAAAGGCCCAAGCCAACAATTCTCCCCCTACCGACTATGTGGAGGAAATCTTCATCCCAGCGATCATGCAATATTCTTCAAACTTTCCTCTTGGCAAAGTTTTAGTCATCATGTCGGAACCATTATCATTGGTATGGATTTTTCCAAGCTCAAGCAACTTAGAATTCAACACATCTCAAATCCAATGATACCTCACATCAATGTGTTTAGACCGACCATGAAATGTAGAATTCATATCAAGATGAATAGCACTTTGGTTGTCGCAATAAAGCACATACCTCTCTTGAGCACAACCAATTTGCCCCAAGAATCTCTTCATCCATATAAATTATTTGCAAGCTTCAACAGCTGCAATAAGCTTAGCCTCCGTAGTAGATAAAGCAACACATTTTTGCAATCTAGATTGCCAAGACACAGCTCCCCCTGCAAAATTAATCAAGTAGCCTGAAGTAGACTTACGAGTATCAACATCACCACCCATGTCTGAATCAGTATAACCATAAAGAATAGGTTTCCCTATCCCAAAACACAAACTCAGACTAGAAGTTCCACAAAGATATCTCATAATTCACTTTACAATATTTCAATGCTCTCTTCCCGGATTAGAAAGAAAATGGCTAACAATATCAACAGGATTAGCAATATCTAGTCTTGTACACACCAGTGCATACAGCAAACTACCAACAGCTGAAGTATAAGGAACGTTTTTCATATCTTCCTTCTCACCATCACTGGAAGGACAATGTCTAGTACTCAATTTGAAGTTCATAGCTAAAGGTGTATAGACAACCTTAGCTTTGTCCACGTTAAATCTATGAAGTACTTTCTGAATGTACTTCTCTTGTGACAACCACAATTTCTTGGCATCGCTATCATGGACAATCTGCATGCCAAGAACTTGCCTTGTTGGTCGCAAGTCTTTTATAGCAAAAGACTTATTCAATTCTTGCTTCAACTCTATAATCTTGCAAACATTCTGACCAACAGCAAGCATGTCATAACATAAAGAAAAACGATAATAAATTCATTAACAGAGAATTTTTGCAAAAAAAAACACAATGGTCGGAAGAAGTCTTCTTGAAGCCTTGCTAATTCATAAAAGAACCAAACTTCATGTACCATTGCCTGGGGGCTTGTTTTAAGACATACAAGCTCTTCTTCAATTTGCAAACATAATTCTCTTTTCCCTTGACTTCAAAGCCTTCTGGCTTCTCTATATAAATTTCTTCCTCCAAGTCACCATGGAGAAAAACAGTTTTAACATCCATCTATTCAACCTCCAATCCAGACTTGCAGCCAAGCCTAGAACAACACGGATGGATGACATTTCACAACTGGAGAGAATATCTCATCAAAATCAATTCCTTTTTTCTAGTTAAAGCCCTTAACAACTAATCTAGCTTTGTACCGTGGAACCGAGTTATCATCTTCATGTTTCACCCTAAAAACATACCTGTTCTTCAGAGATTATCGATCTTTAGGTAACACCCAAATCAAAGGTATGTTTATCATGTAGAGATTTCATTTCATCCTCCATAGCATCAAACCATATTTCTTTTTCTTCACATTCCATGGTCTCATCAAGACTCTCTCGTTCTCCCCTATCAGTCAAGAGTACATACTCATTGGGGAGAATAACAAGATGAAGGTACTTTCTCTCTAGTAGATCTTCTCAGAGAACTCTCAGAAGCATCAACAATAGTTGTTTCCTCACCAACTACATCGTCTTGCACTGGAGCATCAACGGCATCCTATTCATTTTGAGTATGATCACCATCTTCAATATCAACTTAAAGATTTTCACCTGGTGGAATAGTCAAAGGAACTGGATCAACATTAACTAGGCTCTCGTTGGTCTGACAATCAACTTTCTCAGCTTTTTCAAGATCTTTAAGTGTTTGATCTTCAAAGAACACAACATCATGACTTCTAACAAGTTTCTTCTCAATTGGATCAAAGAAACGATAGCCAAATTCATCTTGACCATAACCAACAAAAATGCATTGCCTAGTTTTAACATCCAACTTTGACTTCTCATCCTTAGGAACATGCACAAAGGCTTTACACCCAAAAACTTTAAGATGCTCATAAGAAACATTCTTACCAGACCAAACTCTTTCAGGGACATCACTATTCCAAGCAACGGCATGAGAAAAATTGATAACATAGGCAGCAGTGTTAAGTGTTTCTACCCAAAAGGAATCTGGCAGCTTAGCATCTGAAAGCATACATCTAACCCTCTCAACAAGAGTTCTTTTCATCCGTCCACTAAACCATTTACCTGAGGAGTCTTCGGAGGAGTTTTCTGATGTCAAATACCCTGCTCTCTGCAATACCTGTCAAAAGGACCAATATACTCACCACCATTATCAGAACGGATGCATTTTGATTTCTTCCCTGTCTGTCTCTCAACCAAAACCTAAAAATTCGTGAACACATCAAGAACCTGATCCTTGGACTTCAAAGAGAATTCCCAGAGTTTCAATAAAAGTCACAAAATAAAGTGCACCACCATGAGACTTTACCTTAAAAGCACCACACAAATCAGAACATACCAACTACATCAAATCAAGCTTCTTGAAGGCGGATGACTCTGAAAAGAAACTCTTCTGTTTACCGGCTAAACAGTGAACACACTTATTCAACTTTGCTTGCTTCACTCCGCAGAGCAAATTTTTCTTAGACAAATTGTCCATTCCCTTCTCGCTCATATGACTCAGTCTTCTATGCCATACTAATGATGAAGTATGATTCTTCACCATATTTACAGAGTCTCTAAGAATGGAGCCCTAAACAATATACAAGTTAGACAACTTGTCACCACGGGCTACCACCATCGAACCTCTTGTAAGCTTCCACTGGCCAACACCAAAAGTATTAACATAACCCTCATCATCAAGGTATCCACTAAAAATCAAATTCAGGCGAACATCTGAAGCATGCTTGATATTATTGACAACTATTTTGGAACCATTATTACTTGCCAAACAAACTGTCCCAATACCAAGAACCTCAACCTCATGATTATTACCCATTTTCAACATCCCAAAATTACCTGAAGTATAAGAAAAAAATAATTCCTTCCTGGGCGTGACATGAGAAGTAGCACCAGAATCCACAAACCAACTAGACTCATCACGAACTAGATTAACGACATTTTCATCACAAGAAAAAAGAAGGTCATCGTTAGCAACAACCGCAACACGATTTTCATTGTCGCCTTTGTTCTTTTGTTGTTTCATATCTCTCTTGTACTTGAAACAAAATTTCTTGATATGTCCATTCTTCTGGCAATAGTCACATGTAACATTCTTGAATCTAGACTTTGACTTTCCTCTACTTTTATCTCTGTCATTCTAACCTCTTAACTTGTTTCTCCCCCTGTCTTCAGTAACCAAACCGTTGGAGTGTGAAGTAGAAGATGATGAAACTGAGATCTTATTCTCATCTCTTCATTCAAAACACCACTCTTAGCATATTCCATGGTCACAACACCACTAGGAGTAGAATTAGTCAAAGAAACTCGAAGAGTTTCAAAAGAGTCTGGCAGAGTATTAAGAAGCCACAGTCCTTGAATTTCTTCATCGAATTTTACACTCATTCCGGACAGCTGGTCAAGAACACCCTGAAAATCATTAATATGATCAGAAATAGGAGTGCCCTCTTTATACATGTTGTTCATCAATTGTTTCAAAAGAAATAATTTATTGTTATCAGTCTTCAAAGCATCTAGTGTCTCAAGCTTGTCCCACAAACTTCTTGAATGTGTCTCATTCACAATGTGATTTCTAACATTATCTTCAACCCATTGTCTGATATAGCCACAAACCTGTAAATGCTCTAATTCCCAATCCTCATCATTCATAGATTCGGGTTTATTAGAAGCAAATACAGGTAGATGAATTTTCTTGACAAAATAGAAGATCTTTCATCTTGCCTTTTCAAGTATGATAATTACTACCACTCAAACAAACCATCTTGCTCATATTTGACTCCATCATTCAAATAGATATCAACAACAACCAAATGCTCTGATACCACTTTGTTCGGAAAGGCAAGCCGCTATAAGTGAGAAATGAAATAATTTTTTTGTAATTTTTGGAAAAGAAAAAAATTAGGAGTCGGTTGGTGGAAGGTGAAAGTTGGGGGATGCCAGGGAGTGGGAGGGGGGTACGGGGGGTAAATTTTTTTTTCTTTCAAAAAAAAGTTTTTTTTTGTTTTTCGAAAAAAAATAATTAGGGGTAGGTTGGTGGAAAGTCGGGGGGGGGGGGGCACCCGGGAGAGGGAGTAAATTTTTTAAAAAAAAAAAATAGATTTTTTTTGTTTTTCTAAAACAAAATTTTTTTAGGGATAGGTTGGTGGAAGGTCGGCGGGGGTGCCGGTAGGGAGGGGTAAATTTCTTTTTTCTGAAAAACAAATTTATTTATATTTAAATTGGCTAGAACCACTTTGCCCAAACCATATTTGACCAAATCCATATTTGATCATATTATATTTGGATGGATTGTAATCCAAACCATTTTTTCTCAATCCATATTCAACCCATCTAAATCCAATCCAATCCAATCCAACCATTTGCCACCCCTAGGCAAGCGCAAAAACAAATGTGCACGACAAAGGCGGTAACGAAAGAAACCCAAGTCAAAATTTTCCCTTCTATTTGAACAAAGAGAAGACAAAATAATGCAAGAATAAAATAGTTTGGGGCAGCAAACAAATCAACCAAGCAAGAAAAATAAATCAACACAAGAGACCCCAAATTTAACGTGGATAACCTCTTCTGTGTGAAGAGTAAAAAAACATAAGACCAAAGCTCCAATATAATCAACAAGAGTTACAAAAGTGTTCTCCAAAATGGTCACCAACAAAGTGCCAAACAATGAGCAACACAACTATAAGATAGCACCAAAAACTAGAGAAACAAAAGGAGCTAAAATACCAAAATAGCATCTAATGTTCACGAGATAAAATCTAGAGCTACAGAACTCCAAAACATCTTCTCTCAGTTCCCAATCAAAGATTAAGTCGAAAGGAACACGTTATCCAAATATCAGCTCAATCGGACAAGAAACGAAGCGGAAATCGCGATCTGAAAATGGTTGCTAGGGCTTGGCGAAAACCTGCACTTTATCACTTTTCTCTCTATATTGGCTGCTCTCAAACTCTTGTGATTCTCTTCAAAATAAGACCTAAAGAAAGTCTTACATATGCACCATAATATTGGGTTTATGGGCAAAAATTGGCTTGTCAAATTTGGGCTAAATTTATCCACAAAGGAAAGGATGAAAGACCCAAAACCTTGGACATTTATTCATCCACATAGGAATGGAAAAAAGCCCAAACCCAACAAAAAGACATCAAGAAAAATAAATTTATATAACTAAAAGACATGTATTTGGTTGTTATGTTTATTCTTTAACTTTCCTCTTCGGACTTGTACTATTGAGTAATGGACATATTGATACATGATATTCATTTAGTAAATAATTCGATATTCGTGAAATACCAAATACCAAATGGTACTAATGTCTAATACTAAACCCAAACCCGAATATTATAATTTTAAAGTTTTACTTTCAAAAATTCCGACTCAATTCAATTTTTGATATTTTATATCCCGTGTAGAACAGTTTTTTAAGAATATAAACCGCGAGGATCTATTTGTCCAAGAAAAATAGAGTCTTCACTTAAATAATTAATTATATATTGTTGATCATTAGCGTCCTGAGATAATTGCATCGTAAGAATCCAACAACATGTTTGTTTGTTTAGTAAGAAAAGAAACTACAATAATAGTACAAATTGTTTTTAAAAAAAAGTACTCCTCCGTCCAATATTGCCATTAATTATAATTTACTATACTGTATTACTTTTTGAATATAATAATTTTAATGTTTAGAAAAAGAAAATAATACTTTAAAATAACTAACTACTACTAATAATAAATTAGAAATTAAATACTACTCCCTTCGTTTCAAAAAGGATGGCCTAGTTTGACTTGGAACGGAGTTTAAGAAAAAAAAAAATTTAATCTTGTGGTTCTAAATTAAAGTTATGTCAAATGTACCAAAATGTCTTTTAATCTTGTGGTCTTAAACATGTCATGTGGAAGTTAAAGTTAAAGTGCTGTCAAAAAAGGAAAGAGGTCATTCTTTTTTAAACAGATTAAAAAAAAATAGGGTCATTCTTTTTTAAACGAAGGAAGTAATAAATTGTTTCTTGATATTTCAAACTGAATAAATAAAAATAAAGTAAGATGGACACAAGTAACAGTGGGCAAAGAGATCAACAAAAATTACGGTAGAGTGCTAAGTATTTCTGCATCCTTAATCAGAAGTCTCGAATTCAAATTGTGATAAGTACTCATCTATCCTATTTGTTAGAAAGTGTTTTACCTCATAATATGAAACTTTCCATAAAATTCAAATTTTGTCAAACTTTTACTAATATTAAACATTGAATAAGACATAAAAAAAGAAAAAAATGAACAAAGAGAGTATCAAATAAGGAAGTGGGAGCAGAGGAACTAAGGAGTCCAACTTCATCAATCAAAAAACCTATTGAATATTTTCATATTATTAATTAAAATATAATAACAAAAGGGAGCCAGGCATAAGAGATTTACTCTTTTTTTTAAAAAAAAAAATTACTCTTATATTTTTGCTTGTTAAATAGACACTAATAAAACTCACTAATCTAGTATGCTATGAGTCGTCTAATTATTCTTTGTGCAAATGTACGAGATTCTTGTTGCGCATAATTAATTGCTTTGATTTTCTTATTAAATCTTCATTCTTATTCACTTACTATCTGTGTTTTCGCATGAACTCGTCAATAAAGCATCAAACATTTTCGATGAAATTCATAGAGCAATTCTTAGTATTTTTCATATTTTAATCTGTCTGAAATTTTATTGATGGAGTATAAAATGGTATGGCTTAATTATTCATCTAGTTTTTGTCAAAGTACATGGAATTTATCCTTATTGGTAATATTTTACAAAATATAATCTTTCATTATTAAATATTTAATTTATTTGTATATCATCTCACCATAATTAAAGTATTTGTAATTTTTAAGAATAATTATTATTGAAAGCATTTATTTTTATTTTGAATTCTTAAAATAAATAATTTAACGAATTATTTTTAAAATAATGGAGTAATTTGAAAACAGAGGAATTATTTACATAAAGAAGGTGGAGTATTGTTCAAGGTAACATTCATCGCTTTCCTTTATCGAGTTATATAAATTTAAATAAAATGTATACATGTAAAAAAGTTAATATTTTTCATATGTCTCTAATTACTTGTTCATTTTTAAATTAACACACCTATTAAGATTGACATAGTGAATTTACATTTTACGCCTATTAATTACGAAGTGAATAAATTAAAATTTTAAGATTTTCAAGAAATTTTATCTTTTTTCAAAACAATTAATTGAGGGTATAATAGGTTAAAAAATTGTTATTTCTTGATTTGTTAAAATGTATAAGTACTCCATTGGGGATAACTAGTGGTGGCAAATGGACGGGTTGGGTCAAATGTGGGTGGGCTGAAAATGGCTAAACATAAAATGGGTTATCATTCAACCCACCCATATTTGATATGAATAAAAATTGGTTGGGTAATAAGTGAGTTGGGTAAAATACTAGTTTACCCATATTTTATCCATATTTTATTAATAAATGGTTCTTTACTTAAGAATTCAATATGGAAAAAATATTTTAGTCTTTTTTTAATATGAAATCTGTTGAAAATGCTTCATTTAGTTTTATTTTATTATAAAAGTAAAAAAAAAACTTTTTAAAAAAAATCGGGGTTGGGGGGCAGGAGGGGCCATGATAGGATGAAAAAAATTTGAAATAAAAAATGTTTTTTAAACAAACTTAATATTTTTGAAGGGTGGGGGTTGGTTGGGGCTAGGGGGTGAGGGGACGATGGCTGGGGTGGGGTGGGGTGGGTCCAGGGTAGGGTGAAAAAATAAATATTTGAAGTTGAAAAAACTTTTCTTCAAACAAACTTAATTTTTTTTGGGTGGGGGTAGGGGTGGGGGTGGGGGTGATGGGGGGACGATGGTAGGGATGAAAAAATAAATTTTGAAGTTGAAAATATTTTTTAAAAATAAACTTAAATTTTTATTTTTTGGGGGGTTGGGGGTGAGGGGGCTGGTGTGCGGGTAGGTTGGGGGGTTCGAGGGTAGGGGTGAAAAATGAAATTTTGAAGTTCAAAATATTTTTTAAAAATAAACATTAATTATTTTTTTGGGAAGCGTGTGGTGGAGGTCGAGAGTTGAAATATTAATAGGGACTCATATATGAAAGTTTTGAAAAATCGCTTCTAAAACTTGGTAACATAAGGTTTTTTGAAAATTTGAAGAAAACTTGCAATACCCATATTTGACCCGTAGTTTACCCATAATATACCGATATTTTAATGGATAAAATATGAGTATAATCCCAAATATTACTCATATTTAAAATCACTCTTTCAACCCATATTTGAAGGGCTATTTGGGCGGGTCAGTGAAAAATGGGTTTAAATTGTCAGCACTAGGAATAACTAAAAAGGAAAAGTGAACAAATAATTAAGAAAAACTAAAAAAGAAAAAGTGGACAAGTAATTAGGAAAAATTTAAAAAAAAATAGACAAGTAATTAGGGACAGAAGAGTATTTTTTCAATTTTATATGGGGTTGCAAATACTAGTATAAGGTGAGCAGAGTTATCTATTATTATTAACAGGGACAAGGGTCTGAAAAATACCCCAACTTTGATCGAATTGTTGTTGCGATAGTAAATTTTCATGAGGACCTACTATCTCTCTAGACTATTTAATACCGTATTTTAAACAAATACGTTTGTCCACGTTGACATAACAAATAATGCAAAAGTTTAAATAAATGTCCACGTGGGCATATATTTACCTTTAAAATACACTACTAAATAAATAGTTTATGAAGGTAATATGTCCTCATTAAAGTTTAGTATCGCAACAGCATATTCGATCAAAGTTGAAATATTTTTGAGACCCTTATCTCTTATTAATATTGTTTAAAGTGCATAAAATGAAGGAATGATTTGTGAAAATGTTGAGTAAACATGGTGGAGACTTTGAGTACTATTTTTGGAAGATAGGTTTCTAAGGAGCAAGGTGTTGAAGACTTGGTGAGTCATCATAGCTTCAAGGACAAATCCCTTATTACCCTTTATGTATTCTATTGTACTTTTTTAGAGATTTTGTATGGGTCGTGTTCCAAAGTGATACTCAAGTGTTGTAGATGGTTTGAGACATATTGTCGTGGACTCCCTCTTATTTTATAAAAGACTTCGATAGTAAAAGAAAAATTAAATTTTCGCAAAATTTCCTATGTTATTATACTATGATGTGCGAAGAGGCTTGTATGAGACTCTTCGGAGTTTTGTACGACATGTTATGTCTAGAGGGTACCCTCGAGTCGTAACAAAAAAGAAAGAAGAAAGAAAAGGTAGGACACACACAAAAATGCATATACATTGCTCTTCAGTGATGATCTTCAAATCTTCCACATAGAAAGAAGTCTTCGCTCGAATTATTGAGTCGCAAGTATTTTATCAAATCAAGAAAATTCGTGAAGAGACGAACTAGGGATTACATATCTTTTCTTTATAAAGATTGTAACATTCACATAAATTCAAATACAAATATTATTGTTTGCTTGCTATTTTCCTTTCTTGTTTACTGTATTTCAGGGATGAAACTTAAGACGTCCCACTGGGCGTGCCAATTTATAAGCGTATTAAGTTTCGTCCTTGAAATACACTAAACAGGAAAGGAAAATAGCAAGCAAACAACAATATTTGTATTTGAATTTATGCGAAGGATACAATCTTTATAAAATCTTCAAGAAAAGATATGTTATCCCTTAATTCTTCTCTTCACAAATGTTCTGAATTTGATGAAATACTTGCGGTTCAACAATCGGAGCAAAGACTTTTTTGTATGTGGAAGAATTGCAGATCACCACTGAAGAGTAATGATTCTCTATTTATTTCTGTGTGTGTCCTTCCTTTTTTTCTCTTCCTTCTTTTTGGTCTCATGAAGACCTCTTTATATAGGCTTGAGCTAGGGTTTGAGGGTTTTTTTCGTCTGAGCAATTTTGGTCCTTGTGCTTGAAAATGAGTTGGACTCGTCTTGTTAACTTAATGGTTTGACCCAAATGTAATTTGAACTTTATTTAAGTCATATATTTTGACTTAAATATTAATTCGACTTTATTACCAATAATTTAACTTGGTCAATATATCATGAATTAGTGGATTAATCCAAAATTTGATATGAACTTATCAATAAAAATTCACTGACTACGACATATATACGGACCCTGTCCCACATTAATTTTAAAAAAGCCCACTTCAACCCGCCCCCCATAGCCTTAAACTCACTCCACCCTGCATCCAGCCCTCCCCGTTGTCATCCCTAATAGCCAACACACCTTAACACCTCAAATTCGTAAGTCTTAGTATTGAAAATCAATCGACGAAATCTGATTTTTTTAAGTTGACATTAGGAATTTGAAAACCGTTGTGACAACGATTTTCAAGGGTTACAAAACATTTAGTAATTTTAAACCTCACTAATTGATAATTTTTTGTCGTGAATATTTTATAAAAAATATTTTCTTCCGTACCAAACACACCCTAAATTTTATCCTTTTGTTATACTTAGGCGTAAAAACAAAGAGAAAATAACAAAATTGATCCCTTATATTTGAGGATGAGTTCAAAATAGTCCTCAGATATTCATTAAATAATTTTAGTAATTTAAATTTGTCAAAAGTTAACATTTTCAGTATTTGATAAAATATTTATTTATGTTTGGAAAAAATGATGAATTTTTTTTTAATCTTAAACACCAAGAGAAGTCTCATTACTTTGAATGTTACTAATATTTGTATAATTTTTTATAATTACTTAGGAAAAATGCTCAAGCACTTCCTTAGACTATAATCAAAATTTTAGAGATACTTTAACTAAACTAAGGTCCTATTACTCCCCTGAACTTATTTTTTTGGTAATTTTATACATCTTTTTGACTTACGTGGCATCCAAATATCTCCACGCGCCTCAATTGCGTGGAGTCACAGAGTGTGCCACGTAAGACAAAAGGTGCATAAAATTACAAACAAAAAAAGTTTAGGGAGATAATAAGACCTTCGTTTAGTTAAGGTTTGTCTGAAAAATTTCGATCATTATCTAGGGAGGTACTTGTGCATTTTCCCTAATTACTTTAGGTCGGTTAATTTATCTCATAGCAAAAATGCAAAATTATGTAATCAATACCACTTAAAATTTATCAATATTAATATTTATCAATTATTTATTTTACACATAATAAGATAATTTAATATCATTTATTAATACTAGTTAGAAAATAAATTTTGAATAGATATTGAACCCGTGCACAATACGATTTTTTCACACCTAATATTATATAGATGGTAAATTTTATTAATATACAGAAAATAAAAAGGGTTTTAAGAAAAATAAAATTCCATGCAATTCTTTTCATGTGTAAATGTGTATTGATATTTGGGATAGTTACACCCCAGCCTATGACCGAATTTCCTAGAGACACACCTAAACTTAACTAAGATCTTATTAATTCTCCCCCCCCCCCTCGACAAACTCATTTTATTCGTATTTTTGTAGACCTTTTGTGCTGATGTGACACCTTCAACCACCCAAGTTGGTTGTGTTTGTACACACTCGTCCGTCATGTGTGTAAATACTATTTTTGTAATTAAAAATTATTTTTTTGAAAAAATAAAAATTTAAAAAATATTTCTTCATTTTTAAAAAATAATACTTCGTAATTTATTTTAAAAATATTTTTTTAATTTTTTAAGAAAAATATTCTTATTTTTTCATCTTTTATTTAGATTAAGTTAACATTTTTTACCTTGTATCGGAACTATTTTTTTTTTACTTACATTTATTTTTTTTTCTCTTTTATTTTTCTATTGAGTTTATTTTTTTTGTCTTTCGTTGATTTAATTTCAAATTTTTTGTATTTAAATTTTTTTTTTAAAAATACACACAATTTATTAAAAATAATTAAAAGTGAAAAGATAATAAATTAAAAAAATTTAAGCGAAAAAAAATAAAAATAAATATTTTACAAAGAAAGAAACAAAAATAATTAAATATATATAAGTTTTATTATCAATAAATATGTGCACTAAATAATTACAGAGTGACCAATTAAAAAGTGACATGTGTCCCAATTTATGCACTTATCACTTATCTTCAAGAGAGTGTGCACACTCTCTAGGACATGTCAGCGTTTGTGGTGTATTTATTCTATGTTAAATTGGTTTAGGGCGGGTAATAAAACTCTAGTTAAGTTTAGGTGTGTCTCTGTGATTTCGGTCATAGTCTAGGGACTACTTATACATTCTCCCTTAAAAAAGAACTTTTTCGTTATTGAAATTTTTTTGTTACTCTTTTTTGAAAAAATAAAAAACTGTTTTCTTTTTCTAATTTTTTATCTTTTTTGGAAAAATATAATAATATTTATGTCCTTTTTTTTCTTTGTTTATCCTTTTATTTATTAAGGTAAGCATGCATCGTAGAGTCAAATAAATATTAATATCGATACATTATATAATTATTCATATAATATCGATACATGAGTATGTATCATATAATTATTCATATAATATCGATACATGAGTATACATCATCTATACATTGTCGATACATTACACGCCTATTTATACAATATCAATACACATTTGTATACTATACACACTTATACATTAATATTTTGGTCAAAAATGTCCTTATTGTTATATTGGGTCAAAAATGCCCTTAAACTATGTCAAAGGAACAAAATATGTCCTCCGTTTGTAGTTTGGTCCAAAAATGTCATTCTCATCAATACTTTGGTCAAAAAGTGCCTTTATTGTTATATTGGGCATAAAATGCTCATTTTTTCAAATAAATATATTATTTCTTTTTTTTTAACACATTCTTTTTTTAATAATATTTTTTTAAATTAGAAAAATTTTATCTTCAATTTTAAAAAAATAAAAATGAAAATATTTCTTATATTATTATAATTATTTCTATCGCTATATAAATATAAATTAATAGTGGATATACTATGATCTTATACATATAACATAAATTATCTGTCGTGATGTACAAAAAGTTATTTTTATTTTAATTGATAAGATGAGATTAAGAAGAAAAAAAGTATTTTCTACATTTTAAGTAGTTAAAGTGATTTTAAAAGAAAGAAAACAAGATCTTGGTTCTTTAATAATTTTAATTAAGAAGAAAAATTGGTTAAAATGAAAAAAAAATACTTATTCGAAAAAGGGTATTTTTGGTTCATTTTAGTAACTATAGGGGTATTTTTGGACCAAAGTATTGACTATAAGGGCATTTTTGAACTAAAATATTGACGACAAAGACATTTTTGTTCCTTTCACATAATTTGAGGACATTTTGACCCTTTTCCTTTATTCAATATCGATACATTACATAACTATCTATAAAATATCAAGAAAAATGCATAAGTACCCATAGCACAACCAAAAAAAAGAACAATTTCTGTTTAAAAAATCATAAATGCATTATAATTTTTAATTATGTATTTATATAGCTGTTTTGGTTCAAATCTTTTATTACTTTTTACTGAAATCATAATTAAATAAAAAATTATCGATTGTCAAAATCAAAAACCAAAGCAAAATGTCATTTTTATTTATTTTATTAGAAATTTAGGTGTGACGATTTTATATTTCCCGTTCAATGATCTTAGAAGTGGGAAAAGAAAACCTTACACACAGACTAACCAACTTTTAGCTATACTATTTTGAAAAGAGTTTTTACATTGTAAATCCTTTGTAATTAATTATTTCTTAATTCTTTGAATCAATAGTGAATTTGACGCTTCATAAAGTTTTCACACAATTTAGTAGCTCAATTAATAGAAGAGTGATATCATTGACTAACGAGTTAACTTGTTGCTATAGGCGAGACAGGGGGTTGTTATAGTAATGTAATCAGGATTTTACGCAGAAAACTGTCCAAAATCCCTATATTCTGCACTTTGAGTTCTTGAAAACGAGAGGAGCAACTTTGGGTAGTCTACAGTAGTTTGCTCACGAAATTCATCGTTAAAGGTAAGACTTCGACTCCGCAATTTTGTAAATGTTCCCTAAACCTTAGAAACTAGGTTGTTACATCTGGGTGGGGTGGGGTGGGGGAGGTTTTAGCGTGATTTCATAGTGGGAAATAGCCCTATATTGGGGAAGATGATCACATTTGGGACAGGATTAAAATTTATTAATAACTAGAGAACTTGATCGCAATTGTTACAAGTTTAATATTTTTGATTAATTTCATATTTACTCTATTGTTTAATCCTAATTTTATTTTTTATTTTAATAATATGAAGATTGTGAAAAAAAATTAAAGCTTGACAAATCTAATTTATTAAATGAGGGAGAATATATTCTTTATGGAATACGTTAAAATATATTTCCTAATAACAAATTCTTTCATTTCTAGTGAAGTTGATCCTTTTATATGCAATATATATTTTGGTATACCTTTCTCCTTAAATGTCTAAGAAGTATCTCATAATGTGAAATAAAAATGTAATACCAAACAAATGCATCAGCAAGTGAAATTTTACATTAAAAAAATATTGAATGACATAATAATACCTTGATAGAATTTTAAACAAAATCATTGAAAAATGAAAGAGAAAATAATAATAGTACGAAAATCTAAATCAAGTGTTAGAAAAGTTTTTTCATGTTTTTTTTTTTGAAATTTAGTAATAAGAATCAAAATAGAGTAGTTGGTTTATCTTTAAAATTAAGCTTAATTAAATTGAATTAGTAGAATGAGGAAACAATATTAAACTAATAAACCTTTTATATTATGATTTATGGTGTTGCAGATGTTTATATTCCTTAAATGGTGATTTCTTTTCCTTTTACACTATTCAATTAATTTTTAATGTGTTGACGGTGATTATGGAATATTGAAATATTGTCTTTTATCTTTCCTTAATCATAATAAAATTATTATTTAATTTTAATTTCTCTGAATTTATAATTTCCTTTTTTTTTATACAACATATTGCTTAATATATTGAATATAATTATAATAAACATATTGTATTTAGTATGATAAAAGAATCCAAAAATTTGAGAAATTAGATAAATAGTAATCCTACCTTCTAAGAAATGTCACATCATCATTTAGATATTCAACTTTATATATATAAAAGAGTAAAAAAAAGTGATTTAAGAAAAGAGAAAAGACATAAAGACACCATTGAAGTTGTCCCATATTTGTATAAAGACATCTAAACTTTAAAAGTGTCCTATTACACCACTAAACACCTATATATCGTTGTAAATGGGTCATTTTTACCCATTCCGTCGTCTATGTTGTGCGCGTGTTGCTCACTCTCTAGTATAGCATTAACCCGACCCGAACCTTTTTTAAAAAGAAAATTTGTCTTCCCCTTTTCATTTCATTTCTTCTTTCTCAACTTTTCTCTAAAATCGAACGAAATCCACAAGTATTGTTGTTGAAGAAAGTGTTGCTGTTGAGGATCTCGTTGTTGATCGTTGTTAATGTGTATTTGTGAAGATTCTTGGAGATTGAAGGTCTAACAGGTTAGGGTTCCAAAACATATGATAAAAATCGTTATTTTTTTCGATTATTGTGATTTTATGGATTATTATAGTGTAGAAGTGTTGGAATCGACCTCCTACAGTTGCCATTGTTAGGATATTTTTGAGTATATTGCGTAATCGACTTAGTTAGTGTAGGGTATTATGTTATTGACTTAGTGCGACTGTTAGTGTTTAGGGTTTTGTGATTGTGTTTTAGGTTAGGGCTAGATGTTATCCACTTAGCTCGAATCTTATTATTTGTCTCTTATGCATTTGTAGACTTCAATTTGTACATTATCAACTGCTATTGTTATTACTTTTGTTCTGTTAGTACTGTTAGAGCTAAATGTTAGTACTTTTTTCTAATTAGTGTTTCTGTTGTTGTTGTTTGTTAATGATAGTGTTTCTGCTGTTGTTCTTTGTTAGTGAATGTGTGTTTGAATTGTGTTTGTTGTTGTTACATGTTTTTTCAGGATGGCTTTTACTCTGATAACTTTAAGATGGTATCATGGGGGGGGGGGTAATAAAATTTGGTCCACCACCTAAATATATTTTGGGGCATGTGACAGAATTTATAGATGTAGATGTTGATAGGATGTCTTATTTTGAGTTGAGGGGCTACATAAAGGAACTAGGATATACAATAGATTGTGATTTTTTCATCAAGTGGGATGGGTTATTGGTCCTTGTTGATAATGATAAGGTTATATTTGACCTTTTCAATATGATAAATGATGGGGATACAGTGGAGGTGTATGTTTTTCATGGGGTTAGTGAAGCTAATCAGGCCCCACTTGAATTGGAGTTTGTCCCCCATGTGACTGAAAGTGTGGTAGGTGAGAAATCTTTTTATGAGACTTCTAACCCTAATAATCAGCCTCCTACTTCTACTTTTCCTTCCATCCCTACAACTGGTCCTTCTGAAACTTCCAGCACTCAATTTGAAGCTCAATCTTCTACTGTGCCTCCATCATCTCCTTCTATTGTCCCTTCTTCTTCTACTGTGCCTCCACCATATCCTTCTATTGTGCCTCCTCCTTCCAATGTGCATCCTCCATCTACTTCTACTGTGCCTCCTCCTTCAAGTGTACCTTCATCTGATTATCCTATAATAGATAATGATCCAACTGATGATGAAGTGGAAGATGAATCAGGATCTGAAGGAGATACTAGTGAAGATATTGAGGTTGACAGTGATGTTCATCAAGAGTATGTAGATATAAGGGCAACCAAGAGGCATTTCAAAAGGTCACAAAGGAGAAGTAGGGGAACTACTTCAGATCAGATTAATGTTAATGAGAAAGGTCCAGATATAGGGTATGATGAGACAAATAATGGTATTAGGAAAAGCTTACTTGGTAAGCTTGGAGGTGATGAACCTTATTATCTAAGTGATGAAGTTCCTAGCTTTGAAATAGATGATGAAACAGGTTGGGGAGAGGGTGAAGAGGTTGATCAAGTAGTGCATAAACATGTTAGGAGAAAGAAAACCCCAAATAGAGTTGTGTTTGATACAACTGCTGAAAAAATTGTTTGGGAATTAGGACTGGTTTTTGGAACTGTTGAAGAATTTAGAGTGGTAGTGACAAGATATGCAATCCAAGAACATATTCAAATTGAAAAATATGTAAATGAGCCTGGCAGAGTTAGAGTGAGATGTTGTAAAGATAGTTTTCCTTGGTTGTTGTGTGCAAGTAAGGATAGAACTAGTGGAGATTTCATTGTTAAAACATACAACCCTATCCATAAATGTTTGACATCAACTCATAACTACCTGTGCAACTCAAAGTTTTTGGCCACCAAATACAAAGAAAGAATAACTCAACAGCCAAACATCAGCATTGTGTTGTTGCAGGACATTATTAGAAAGGAGTTGGATATTAATGTTGGTAGGACAACAGTGAGAAGAGCTAGGACTAGAGTGTTACAAGAGATCATTGGTGATCACATTGTGGAGTATGGTAAGATTTTTTTATTATAGAGATGAAATATTAAGGAGTAATCCAGGTAGTACTTGTGTAGTGAAGGTTGGAGAAGATTCAGAAGCTGGGCAGAAAATTTTTGAAGGATTTTATGTTTGCTTCAATGCTTTAAAGAAAGCATTTTTTGGAGGTGCTAGGAGGTTGATTGGTTTTGATGGGTGTTTTCTCAAAGGTGTGTGTAAAGGCCAGTTGTTAGTGGCAGTTTGTAGAGATGGAAACAACCAAATGCTGCCTATTGCTTGGGCAGTTGTTGAGGTTGAGAATCAATATACCTGGACATGGTTTCTTGAACTAGTGAAGAATGATCTTGAACTTGGAGAAGGGCATCAACTATCCATCATTAGTGATATGCAAAAGGTAATTATTGATATTTATCTTACTATTTTATTGTTGTTGAGTTTTGCATTTTAATTTATTTTTTTCTGTTATGTTGATTTGTTAGGGACTAGAAATTGCTGTGGATACTTCATTGCCACTTGTTGAACATAGAAAATGTGCAAGACATGTTCTTGCAAATTGGTCAAAAAATTGGAAAGGAGTTGAAAGAAGAAGAGTGTTTTGGAGGATTGCTAAATCCACATTTGAAGCTGAGATGAAGGACAATATAGAGACAATGAGGAAATTAGGACAAGAAGGTTTGGATAATATTTTATGGTACAATTTGAATACATGGTGCAAAAGGTATTTTGAAGAATATAGCAAATGTGATGTTGTGGACAACAATATGGCAGAAAGTTTTAATGCTTGGATAGTGCCTCCAAGGTATAAAACCATCATTACAATGCTTGAGGAGATAAGGGTGAAGATGATGAAAAGAATTGGTGATTTGAGAGAGTTCTCAAACACTTGGATCACTGATATATCTCCTATGTCTTTGAAGATTTTGCAAGAAAACATTTAAAAGTCTATGCAATGTAACTTGACTTGGAATGGAAAAAGAGGTTTTGAGATTAAACACCATGGATTTACACATACTGTGGACATTGTTAGTAGGAGGTGTAGTTGCAGATCCTGGCAGCTCAAAGGAATTCCTTGTCCTCATGGTGTTGCTACCCTTCATTACAAAAACTTGGAACCAATCCATTATGTGGCTAGTTGTTATAGCAAGGAAACCTACCTCAGCACATATGCCCATTTTATTCAGCCAATGAATAACATGAAAATGTGGCCAACCTCAAATAATCCAATTGTAAAGCCACCAAAGATGAGAAAGTTGCCTGGAAGACCAAGTAAGGTTAGAAGAAAGGAAGCAGATGAAAGCAGAAAAACTGGAAAGTTGAGCAAAAGAGGTGCTGTAATGACTTGTAGCAAATGTGGCACACAAGGACACAATAAAAGAGGATGTCCTACAAGAAATCAAGCTGGTCCAAGTCAATCAACTGAACCATCTTTTCAGGCAAGAGGTACTGATCCAAGTCAGTCAGCTGAACCATCTTCTCAGACATAGGTACTTTTATTTGTTACTTTCAAATGTATATGTATATGTATTGATATATTAATATACAGGCTACTGAAAGTGGTAGAGGAAGAGGCACAGGAAGAGCAAGTGGCAGAGGTGTTCCAGCTCAATCACATGGAAATGCTACAAACACAGAGGTAATATATCTAATTATTATATCATTGTTAGATAATATAAATATGCTTTAATATTTTTTTCAAAGTATAGACTGTAAGTGGTAGAGTTAGAGGGAGAGGTAGAGGTACAGGTAGAGGAGAAGGAACGGGTAGAGGAGCAGGAACAGGGAGAGGTAGAGGTACATGTAGAGGAGCAGGAAGAGGAATGACTCAACATAGTCAAACTAGTTCTGAAGAAAACTGCAGTGGAAGAGACCTAGGAAGAGGGAAGAGACCAGTAGAACATGAGGACAACAGTGAAGGACAAACAAGACCTTTTAAAAGGCCAAGAATGGTAGGTGTTGGCATATACCAAGCTGAAGATGGATTTACAACTCTCAATGTTAGTTTACAACTATCAATGCAAGTTTACAATTGTCAATGCAAACCTAATTGTCTAATATTTGAGTGTGTATTTATTTGACTAAGCAGCCTGGATTGCCAAGTGGTAGAGTCATCAATACTGGTACAAGAGTTACAAAGAGGGCTGATGTTGTCACTGGTGATATTGGCTACACACCAGTACGTGGATTCAAATGGAAGGGGAAGACAACTATTACCAGTAGCAACCTGGAAAGAATGAGGGCTGAAAAGGTTATCCAAACTAGGTCTGTAGCTGCTGCTAATGCTGCTAATAGCCAAGGCCAAACAACTTCAAGTAGGAAGACTTTTGTGCCATGGAAGTAGGGCATTTTGATGTTGTCTTGTTCATTTTGACGAACAAAATTTAACTATGCATATTTTTTTGTTGTTTTTTGTTGGAAACAAACTCAATTTTGCGTGTAACCAAACAAACTTGAATGGTTGGAGTCAAACTCGGTTATGAAGTCTTCTTTTTAGTCAGTATTGTTGTTGCCTTTTTAATTGTAATTGACATATTTGTGAAGTTTCTCAAGTGGTTGCCACGATAATATAGATAAGAGAACCAAATACATTAACAAATTGTTCAAATCTGCCACGATAATATAGATAAGAGAACCAAATACATTAACAAATTGTTCAAATCATAACAATTTCGACAACAAAGAACAACAATAACTTGAACATCAACAACTTTTATCCTTCAAGTTACACACACCTACAACTAGCAAAGATCAAGACCATTAGCTTCTAGGTACTCACATCTACAATTTCAAAAATTTGAAAGTAAGATGTCTATGGCAATTTTGGTTGCACACACCTACAACTTCCATCCTTCACATTCTTGGTTAGGCTTAAACATAGAAAACACACAATAATGATCAAGACGATTAGCTTCAAGTTACAACATTTGCCCTTCTTTTTCTCATTCATCATGACTTGGTTAATTTCGACACGACTTTCATAAGATGTCAATACTTCTTCCAACTCCTTAATTCTCTTTGCTAATCTCGAAATAACGTACTTGGATCGTATATCAACTTCTTCTCGATCACTCCATCTAAAGAAGTTACACGCATCCTCCTAAAATACGCAAAACACAAATTAAAGAAAAATACATAAACAAAAGATCTCCATAAAAGAATTAGTAAACATACACGATTGCGTGGACAAGACCAAAATCTTCGAGCTGGATTATGCTCCGACCATGAAGTTTGCATTGATAGTAAGTCACCATGTTTGCATCGCAGTTTCACTCGCAACATCGGATCATTCTCATCATTACAAATACGATTCAACATTGCATTTGACATTTTCAATCAAAAACTAATCACAAAATTGAGAAGAAATTCAACCATAAAAAACTTTAAATTAACGTTTCTACTGGAAATTAAAGGAGAAAAGAAGAATTCCTACCTATTTTCTTGAGGAAGATGATGAAGTCGTCAAACAGACAGCACCAACATTGTTTTTGCCATGAAAATCAAAATATTAGGGCTATCAACGGCTCTTTTTGAGTTTAAATTGGGAAGATGACATAAATTTATTAAATAATTAATATTAAAGAAAGAAAATGACATGTGGCTGTTTTAAACTGGTAAATGAAAAATGAAAAATGGTCCATGACGCGCCTAACGTGCGTGTAAACAACCCAGACGACGGAATGGGTAAAAATGACCCATTTACAACGATATATAGGTGTTTAGTGGTGTAATAGGACACTTTTAAAGTTTAGGTGTGTTTATATAAATATGGGACAACTTCGATGGTGTCTTTATGTCTTTTCTCTTAAGAAAATGATATAAACAACATTAATCATGAGATGATAGGAGTTAAATAAATCCTTTTTTATATTTTATACATTTTAACATAAAATTTTTAATCTTTTAAAATTATAAAAATAAAATCTAAAAAAAATAAAATTAAAAATTGAGGCAACAATTATTTTTTAAAAAATATAACAAAAAATGGTCAGAAAAAATTGATAAGAATATATAAGTATATAATAGTGAAAGCCAATGAGCCAGTCCTTGAAAGGTCATTTAAGAAGATGACATTTTCATCTCTCAATTTAATGTAATATTAAAACTATATATGGCATGATTAAATTTATTTAATATATAGTTATAATTAATTTTAGGCAACTTGTTCTTCACGCAGCTCCCACACAATGCTATATTTTGTTAACTCTTTCCTAGAAGTTTTTCATTTTTTTTTTGAATTATTCTGTTTATCACTGTTTTTTCTTTAAGTTTGTATTTTTAGTGTAGTATACTTTTAGAAGAATAAATTATTCAAAAAAAATTAAAATTGATGATTCCTTAAGTGGTGATTCTTTTTCCATTTACAGATATTCAATTAATTTTTAATGTATTAAATGTTGTTATTGGATAGTGAAATAATGTATTTATCTTTCCTTAATCATAACAAAATTATAATTTAACCTTTATTTGTTGAAATAGTAATTTTCTTTTCATTCCTACAACAAATTGAGATGAAGATTAATGATGAGATGAAGATTAAGGAAAGAAGTAAAATAAATTAATAGTATTAATAATGATAGGAGTTAAATAAATCATTTTTATGTTTTATAAGTTTTTAACATAAAATTTAAAAAAATCTAAAAAAAATAAAAATACAAATCGAGGCAACAATTTAATTTTAGAAATATATAACAAAAATGTCAGAAAAACTTTATAAGAATAAATATCTATTGCTAAGAAAGGTGTCACCCCACATTTTCTATTTTAGATTTTTTATTGCATATAGATAGAAATTTTGGGAAGAAGAAATGATCCAAAATTTAAAAAAAGACAAATCAAATTATGTAAAAAACATATGTATTTCATATAAAGTTATGATAACTAATATCTTGAAATAAATAAATAGAGTAAATGAAGAAAAAAATAATTTAAGAAATTAAAATGGTATAAATAACACTTATTATGACATTAAGAGCATTGATGAGGAAAAAAATTAAAGATGATCATCTTTTTAATTATTTTTTTAGAATATATATTTAAATTTTAATTAAAGAATAATAAGGAAAAAATTTTAATTAAAGATTAAAAAAATCAAGACAAAATAAAAGAACAAAGAAATGAGAAAAAAATGAAATTGAAAGAAAAAAATCTAGTTTCCTCTCCTTTCAAATTACAACATAATTTTTGCTTAATTCTCTTCTAATTTGATACGAATTTCATAAATAGATTGATTCTTTCTTCAAATAATTATTCTTACCCTTCGAAACACTAAGCATTCTTCCTATAAATTTCTCAACCAAAATGAATTTTTTTTTCTCAATATATATTCCTTGGTAGGAGGAATAATCATTCTTTCATCAAAAAGTCTTCATTTTGAGGAGAAATATTTGTTACGTGATCTTTTCAAAAAATTCTTCTTACCCTTTGAATCACTAACCACCATTCTTATATATTTTCTCAACCAAAATAAATTTCTATCTCAATATATATCTCCTGAATAAATATTTTTTCAAAAGTCTTTCATTTTGAAGAGAAACGTTTATTACATGATCTTTTTCTTTACATCAATACCTTCAAAGAATCCTGAGATAATATCTTTCTCTTTTGTCAAAAAATCACATGACCCACAACTTGATGGATATTTTAACGACAGAAGTTGATACCATATATTCATCATCATCTTCAAAAGAATAAGAGCCAAACTAAAGAAATTCTTTGTTGTTTGTTACAAATGCTCTTTTTTTTTTAATCTATAGGCTAAATAAGTACAAACTATTATGAAAAATGAATAGTTTTTTTTATCTTTTCATCTTCCATTTACTTAAATGTACATTAGTGTGTAATGGGTGTTATAAAGGGCAAAATTAATTGGGTATTCCATAAATACTTTCAATTTTTTGAAAATATAAATAAAAAATACAAAACAAATATAAAATGTCAAGAGAAATAGCAAAAATAAATAGAAATGCTGGCCATAGAGAGGTGCCACATAGGATTGCTTAGATTCAGCTTTATATAGATATATATAGATTTGTGAAAATTAATAGGCCATTAGTGATTGACTATTGTAAACATTGCTTATTTTAGATCAAAAATAAGTTGAGGCACTTCACAAGAGGAATTCTTGATATCTAAAAAAAATGGTGGATATAGCACACGAAAATTTGCAAAATGAGGGGTTTACCTTATCTAGGCTTGTTTGACCTTGAAAATGGGTCGTTTTGTCTATGGTTACCAACTACCTCCATAGCTAAGGTCTTAGTAGACGTTCATGTAATTTTTTGGCAAAATAATGTCGGAATTCTGAATCTCCAAAAAAGATGGTGAACAGCACACGAAAATTGGCAAAATAGGGGGCTTACATGCTCTAGGGCTCGTTTGACCTTGAAAATGAGTTGTTTTGGCTGTGGTGAATAAATGTCTCCATAACTAAGGTCTTAACGGACGTCCATGTAAATATTTGACAAAAATGACATTGGAATTTCGTATCACCAAAAATCCCATGGATTATAACACACAAAAATTGGTAAAATGGGGGATTTACCTACTTTGGGCTCGTTTGACCTTGAAAATGGACCATTTTAGCCGGAGAGACCAACTGGATCCATAAGTAAGGTCTTAACGGACGTCCATGCAAATTTTCGGCAAAAATGACATAAAAATCTGGATCACCAAAAAAGATGGTGGACTCATATCACACAAAAATCAGAAAAATAGGGTGTTTGCATGCTCTAGGGCTCGTTCGACCTTGAAAATGGGCTATTTTAATCGTGGTAGCCAACTAGATCCATGGATAAAATCCATTTAATTTTTGGTAAAAATGACGTCGTAATTCTGGATCACCAAAAAAGATTGTGGACTGTAGCACACGAAAATATGCGAAATGGGGGTTTACCTACTCTGGGCTCCTTTGACCTTGAAAATGGACCGTATTGGTCATGGTGTCCAACTGACTCCATATCTTAGTTCATAACAGACGTCCATGTAAATTTTCACCAAAAATGACGTTGGAATTCTGAATTACCAAAAAAGATGGTGGACTATAGCACACGAAAATCAGCAAAATGGAGGGTTTACCTCCTCTGGGGCTCGTTTGTCCTTGAATATGGGTTGTCTTGGTCGTGGTGACCAACTGGTTCTATAGATAAGGTCTTAATTGACCAAGAAAATCACCAAAAAAGATAATGGACTATAGCACAAGACAATCAGCAAAATAGGGAGATTTACCTACTCTGGGCTTGTTTGACATTGATAATGCATTGTTTTGGCCGTGGTGACCAATTGGATCTATAGGTAAGGTCTTAATGGATGTTCATGAAAATTTTCAGAAAAAATGATGTCGAAATTCTAGATCACCAAAAAAGGGTTTACCTGCTCTGGGCCCGTTTGACCTTGAAAAAGGGTTGTTTTGGTCATAGTGAGCAATTGACTCCATAGATAAGGTCTTAACGGATATCCATATAAATATTCAGCAAAAATTACTTCGAAATTTCATATTAGAAGAAAAGATGGTGGACTATAGCGCACGAAAATAGTCAAGATAGGGAGTTTACCTGTTATAGGGCTCGTTTGACCCTCAAAATGGGTTGTTTTTGCCGTGGTGACAAACTAGATCCATAGCTAAGGTCTTAAAGGGTGTCCATGTAAATTTTTGACAAAATAGACGTCAGAATTTTGAATCACTAAAAATCTCATGGACTATAGAACATAAAAATTGGCAAAATAGGGGGTTACGTGTTTTGGGGCTCATTTGAACTTGAAAATGGGTTGTTTTGGCCGTGGTGACCAGTAGGATCAATAACTAAGATATTAACGGACGTCCATGTAAATTTTCGGCAAGAATGACGTCGAAATTCTAGATCACCAAAAATCACATGCACTATAACACAGAAAATTGGCAAAATGGGGGGCTTACCTGCTCTAGAGCTCGTTTGACCTTGTAAATGGGTCGTTTTAGCTGTGGTGACCAACTGAATCCATATCTAAGGTCTTAACGTATGTCCATAAAAATTTTAGGCAAAATAATCGTCGGGATTCCGGATAACCCAAAAAGATGGTAGATGATAGCACACGAAAATTTGCAAAATGGGGGGCTTACCTGCTCTGATGCTCGTTTGACCTTGAAAATGGGTCATTTTTGCCGTGGTGACCAACTGACTCTATAGCTAAGGTCTTAACAGAAGTTCATGTCAGGGTTTTGCAAAAAGGACATCGAAATTCTCAATCACCAAAAAATATGATTGACTATTGCACATGAAATTCATCAAAATAGGGGTTTTACCTATTCGAAGGCTTGTTTAACCTTGAAAATGGGTCGTTTTGGCAATGGTAATCAACTAGCCCATATCTAAGATATTAATGAACTTCTATGTAAATATTTTGCAAAAGTGATATCGGAATTCCGAATCACCATAAAAGATGGTGGACTATAGCACACAAAAATTTACAAAATAGGGAGTTTAGATGCTCTGAGGCTCGTTTGACATTGAAAATGCGTTATTTTTACCATGGTTACCAACTGGCTCCATAGCTAAGGTCTTTGCAGACGTCCATGTATATTTTCGGCAAAAATGACGTTTGAATTCTAGAGTACCAAAAATTTCATGGACTATAGCACATGAAAATTAGTAAAATGGGGGGTTTACCTGCTCTAGGGCTCGTTTGACATTGAAAATGGGTCGTTTTGGCCGTGGTGACCAACTAGATCCATAGCTAAGGTCTTAACCGTCGTCCTTGTAAATTTTTGGCAAAAATGACATTGGAATTTCGGACTACCAAAAACGATGGTGGACTATAACACACGAAAATAGGCAAAACAGGGGGTTTACCTACTCTAGGGCTCGTTTGATCTTGAAAACGAGTCATTTTGGCCATGTTGACCAACTGGATCCATAACTAAGGTCTTTAAGGACGTCCATATAAATTTTCGATAAAAAATAGCTATCACGACCCGAAAGCACCCCCTAGACGTGACACGGCGTAATTCATTCAGGGAGGTCTCATACAAGCCTCATAGAATTCATGAACATTAAAGCATGGGAAAATAGCGCGGAATTTAAAACCTTTCTTTACAATCGAAATCATTTTTAAAAATGAAAGAGTACATATGGCATTATGTCTCAAATCATCTCATTACTTGAAACGAAATTCTTGAATACAAAACTTAAGGACACGGCCCCTACCAAAAAGTCTAAAACATAAAATAAAGACAATAAAGGAAATGTGGTTAATCCCTCGTATACAATGAGTACTCACCAATATTCTTCTTCTTGATCTCCAACGAACCTAGCCACGAGGATGAAATCTGATGTCTCCAAAGCCTACACTTCTGAAAATGTAGAAAGAAGGGGTTAGCACGAAAAAGTACCAAGTATGGAAGCCATGCACAAAACCATTAAACACATGCATGAAAAAGAGATATTTCATTTGAAATCATGTTGTATGAAATTTTGAACATCATGTTTGAAATAGTTGGAGAATGCAACCAAGATATCATTACAATAGCAAGCATAGTCTTCAACATCAAGATAACATACATCCCAATATCTACAATATATAGCCTCTAATCATAAAGTAATACAAGTCAAATACCAAGATTATCTCATCATTAAGTAATCATCACATAAACAACCCCTAGGAAACACTTGTACAATGTATGGTAACTAACATGCATTTACAATGAACAACACAAGCCAATATCACATTTATATTCATTTCATAGTAAATATATCACCTATGTAACCCCTAAGGAATACTTGGGCAATGTTTGGTTGGCATCCCATAATACCAACCCTTCTAAGCACCCCTTTGAAGCTACCTTAGTCATGCACTTCATCTTTAGACCTCATTATAATCAATAGTCACAAATAAGGAAATAGTCATGTAAATTACTTGAATTAAAAGGAAATTCATTCATGGCAATCATCCATTCAATATACATGCATGCACTCAAATCTCATCATAATGCAAAAGAACCATCCCACGACATCTTACTAAGTCTACTTGTGCAATGTTAGAATGAAGTCCCATACCCCCACTCCTACTAAGTAAAACACATTAAGAAGTCACAAGTGTAGTTCATGTACAAATGTACATTTTATATTAAGTAAATTCATCATTAACATTTTTACATGTCATCCATTCACAAATCATAAGCTTTTATGATTATAAAGGAACGCAGCCTAACCTCTCTTAAGACCTACTTGTGCAATGCACAAGTGGAGTCCCATACCCCCACTCATACTAAGTAGTACCCCTTAAGAAGTCACAAGTAGAGTCTGTGATTACCTCTCTCATCAGGCTTGTCAACTGCATCATCCTTCTCGAATTGACCAGAATTAGCACCATCAGAATTTCTACCTCCTTTAGTGCGTGGATCATTTGCTTCATCTCTCTGAATCTTAACCACTCCCTCAAGATCATCATCATCCTTCTGCTCTAGGTTCAACAATTCATTACCTTAATAAAAAATCACATGATACTTTCCTCAGTGCATAGTGTTCTTTTGTTGAATACCCTATTGGCTTTACTGGAGGATGAGTACCCTACAAACACTCATTCATCACTTTTAGGGTCGAACTTTCCCAGATCATCCTTTCCATTGTTTAGCATAAAACACTTGCAACAAAAAGCTCTTAAGTAACTCAACTTAGGCTTTCTGTTATTCAGTAGCTCATATGGTGTCCTGTTAAGTAAATACCTGATCAAGACCCCGTTCAGTACGTAACATGCAGTGTTAACTGCTTCAGCCCAAAATTTCTTAGAAAGGGATGAGTCTATGAGCATGGTTTTGGTAATGTCTACCAGGGTTCTGTTCTACCTTTCAACAACGCCATTTCATTGAGATGTCCTGGGAGCTGAGAAGTTATGATGAATATCGTTGTTAACACAAAAGCTATCAAGCTTTGCATTCTCGAACTCAATTCAATGATCAGACCTTATCCCTGCAATCTTCCAACTCACCTTAGTTTGAATCATTTGAATGAATGTCATCATTACCTCAGTCGTCTCACATATGGATTTGAGGAACATAGTCCAAGTGAACCACGATTAGTCATCCACAATCACCAAGATATATTTGTTTCCACCTCTACTTTGAGCTTTTACGGGTCTACACATATCCATGTTAATCAACTCAAGAGCTCTGGTCGAGCTTACTTATTTCTTAGTCTTGAAGGAGGATTTGGCATGTTTCCCTTTAACACATGGATCACACACTTTGTTGTCACCGAACTTTAACTTTGAACATCAGGTAGTCTCTCATCAAGTGTCCCGCCTTTCCACACTTTTGATACAAGTCACTTGCCTTTGCAGCACGAGGAGGGTTCCCTCATTTTCAAAAGCCTCCATACTTTCTCACTATTTTATGAAATCTACACTGATAGGCCATGTCTTCCTCTTCTCTAGATATATAACCTGTAGAGATCTTGAGAGCTAAATACTTTTCCTTCTTTACCTCCTTCTTGGAAGCATCCTGGTTTCTATTCATTTCATGAGTCTGAAGGTTTCCAATCAGAGCATCCATCGTCAGAACCTTAGGTCCTTTGCTTCAGTAATGTCATCTACCTTATTTTCCCATGACTTTGGGAAGAATTTGAAGAATCTTTATTGACTTTCTTACTGGGATGGATAGGTTCTCCCAATCATTGTAGCTCGTTGGTTATGGAGGAGAATCTTGTATGCATGTCATGAATAGTTTCCCCCTCCTTCATTATGAAGTTCTAATATTGGGTGGTCAGCATATCCACCTTTGATTCCTTCACCTATTTTGTGCCCTCATGAGCTATTTTTAAGCAATCCAAGATTTCTTTTGCCGATTCGCAAGTAGAGATACGGTTGTATTCTTCAACCCCTATATCTCACACCAACAACTTCTTAGATTTGTAGCTTTTTTCGATCTTCTTTTTGTCTGCCTCGTTATTGACGAGTCTTGGGAACCACTCATGTAATTTCTCCATCCTTCACCTTCGTTGTTGGGATAAAGGGTCCATCTAGAACAATATCCCACAGTTCGCTGTCTTCAGCGATTAAGAAGTCATGCATCCTTGTTTTCCACCAGCTATAGAACTGACCATTGAAACGAGGTGGTCTTGTTGAAGATTGTCCTTCTTCCAGATTCAGTGGGGCAACCATCTTTCTACAAGAGTCTCTCTCTTGGTGTTAACTTGCTAGAGAGCACCTGCTCTAATACCAATTGATCGAATACACGCGTCCACTATCAATCAAGAAACCAGGACACTTGACTTAGCAAGAACAGTAAAGAAGAGTAAACAATAATGAAATAAGAACACACGAAGTTTACGTGAAAACCTCTTTGCTTAAGAGAGTAAAATCACGACCTGTCACACAAGTTTTTCAAGTATTTCCACTAATCTCTTCAAACAAAAGTGAAATCCAATTACAACCAAAGTGAGAAGAAGTTATTGATGTACCATGGTTTCACGGTATGCCTAATGCTTTTTCCTTAAGTTTAGTGTGTGTCGAGAGCCTTTTTTTGTTAATTTTGTTATAAGTTTCTCTTTGTTTGCAGAAAATCTGTCCAAGGATGAACGCGGGAGTTTTTGAGAGAAAATTGCAGAAGAGACCACCTACGGAACCTATGACGGTCCGTCGCGGCTGTGACGGTCCGTAGGTGGCACCGTAGTGAAGGGAGAAGTTGCTGAAGGAAATTTGGGGAAGTCTGACCAAGTGTGGGATTACGGAAGTCCATGATGGACCGTCACAGCTACGACGGTCCGTCCTACAGGTTCGTCGTAATGATCAGAGAGTAATCCCAGTACCCAAAATTCCAAAGTTCAAGTGTTTTGGAACGAAGACCCTCGACGGACCGTCGTGCTTGAAACGGTCCGTCATACCTGTCCGTCGAGGGGAATGAAGAAAGCAACATGAGAAGATGTGAAGTATGGGACGACGGAGGCTATGACGGTCCGTCGTGTCCATGACGGTCCGTCACGTGGTCCGTCGACCCAGACGCGTTTGGACAGATTTTTAGTAAATAGAATCCTTATTTGATTAGGTTTTGTTTTTATTATAAATAGTTGGAAAAACCTCGTTTTGGGGGTTAGACATTCTGGATAATTTTTAGTTTATAGTTCTTGAATTATATTATTAAATTCTCAATTTTGGGAATTAAGATATTTTCCGGGAATTGATTGTTGTGGATTTCGTTGATTAATCAAGTTAAATTCTGGGAAATTATTGGTTCTCATAAAAGTAAGTGCATGAATTATTCCATTAACCATATGAATTGTGTAATTACGAACATGGGTAACTAAACCTCATAGCTAGGGTTGTGGGAACGATGGGTGAATAACAAGGTAGTAATCTAACTTCAATAACAATTCTAGAGTGGTGTCTTGCATGTATTGATAATTCTTTCGTTTAGAATTCTTTTTAACGTTGGCCAACGTTAGAACTTGCCTTAATGCTACTTGCCGGACCAAGGAGGTAGATAATAGGAAAAGAATTATCAACATAGATTTAGTGTAGACTATCTAATAGACTAGTATTGGTTGGTACGAGTTAATAGCTTAGTCAAATACCGAATACGATGTTTAATATGAGGTAAAGATAAGGGTTAGTATAGCAACACACGTAGCCGGACCAAGGTGCGGAGTGAAATTCTCTAGATGTCGGACCAAGGATTTAGAGATACATAACTTATCACTTTACGTGCAAGATATCAGGAGAGAACTGTTATAGTTAGATTTACCAAATTAGGAACCTGTGGGGAACACTAAAACCCTAGTTACTTTTATAATTTGATTAAACTCCGAAAGTTAAATTTGTTAGTTGTTCATTCTTATTTAGTTAATCATTTTCATTAATTTAGAAATAACCCCCCCCCCCCTTTTTGTCTTTTGGTTTATTGGAAAATAGTTGGCTAAATAATAGTAATAATAAAATAAAGTTAAGTCTAAACTATTTTCCTTGTGGGATCGATCCCAATCTCATTAGTTGGGTTCTTTACTTGATACGACCGCTTTACTTCTGATTTGAGAAGTAAGTTTGAGCGTATCAAATTTTGGCGCCGCTGCCGGGGAAAGTAGCTTTTAGATTAACTTAAATTTATTACTAAACTTTAGTCAATATTTTCCTGATTTTACTTTTTCTGTTGTTTTTGATTTTGCCAGGTTTGACGTCCTTGTATGCCAAATACACGGAGAGGAAGAGAACCCTTGTTTCCCTACGATCACGAGTTAGAGCGTACACTACGCAAAATGAATCGAAACTTGGGTATAAATGATGATGATCCAAACCTGAACATCCCAGCTCTGGTTGATGCTCATGGTCGATTATTACCTGATGATCCTGATCAAGGTGCACAAAGGGGACATAATCCCGCTCCACGTCCTCAAGAATACTACAGAGGGTATGACAATATTGCAGATTCTGATGGGCCACTTGTCTTGCCCCCTCTACCAGAAGGTCACACCTTTGTAGTCACTAGTAGTCTAATGCAAATGCTCACGGCTAGAGGTTTGTTTTCAGGACTACCGTCTGAGGACCCACATGCCCATATAGCTAAGGTGAGGGCAGTGTGTAAAAGCTGTGTACGGAGGCCTGATTTGAATTTGGATGTAATAGGGCTAAGAGTATTTCCTCTCTCATTGACGGGAGAGGCTGCCATTTGGTTCACTGAGCTCCCTTATAACTCAATTTTCACTTGGAACCAACTGAGGGACGTTTTCTTAGCACGTTACTATCCGGTCTCCAAGAAACTAAATCACAAAGACAGAGTTAACAACTTTGTGGCACTACCAGGAGAGTCAGTTAGTAGTTCTTGGGATATGTTCACTTCATTTCTGCGAAGTGTCCCCAATCACCGCATAGATGATGAGTCACTGAAAGAATACTTCTACCGGGGACAGGATGATAATAATAAAGCGGTATTGGATACTATAGCAGGTGGTTCTTATGGGGAGTGTCCCTATGCTGAAATTGCAGAAATATTAGAGAAAATCTCCCAGAATAATAAAGCATGGAGTACTAGGAAGACAGATACTAGGAGAAATACTTTTGCAGTGCAATCCACACACAATCCAGCCACAGATGAGATTCGTGAAGAGATGGCACAGATGAGAACTGAGCTTGGGTTAGTGTTAAAACATGTCACTGGGGGTGCAGAAAAGATAAACGCAGTGAACTACTTGTCTAAACCACCACCACCAACTGATGAATATTATTATGAGGAAGATTCTTATGCAGTAAATGATCAGACGGGGAGTTTCCGACCAAATGCCCAAGGCTCCAATCAGGAGAATTGGCGCCAAGGTCAAGGAAATCAAGGTCGGAACTATGGTAACTACAACCGCGAGGGTAATTATGTTCGTGATGGAAATTACAACTGCGACAACAACTTCAACAGGGGTAACTATGGTAACAGAAATGAGAGGAGTGGGCCCTATGTTCCTCCTCAAAATCGTGAAGTTGCTCCTAGGGATGGTGGAGGTAGTATGGCGCGAGTTGAGGATATGTTGCACAAGATGATGAGGAGGTTCGATGCTAGTGATGAGCACACCAAAGAGTTAAGGAGTGATGTAGCAGGTATTGGACAGAAAGTTGATACACATGCCATATCAATTAAGCAGCTTGAATTGCAAATGGCTCAATTATCTGCAACTGTGAAAACACGGCAACCGGGCACTCTTCCTAGCAACGCTGTCCAAAATCCGAAAAATGATGGACATTGTATAGCAATTACTACTCGTGGTGGTAAACAAACTATTGACCCACCTATGCCGTCTATTGTGGAAAAGGTGATCAAAGATAATAATATAGTGGTAGAGGTTAGTGATGAAGTAGAAGATAACAATGATAAAGATGCTGAAGTGCCTAAAAAGGTAACTCCCATGCCTAGACCTCCACCCCTCTTTCCTCAAAGATTAGTGAAAAAGACCGAGGATGGCAAATATCGGCGTTTTATAACAATGTTGAAGCAACTTTCTATCAATGTCCCTTTGGTAGAAGCTCTTGAACAAATGCCCGGTTATGCCAAGTTTATGAAAGATTTGGTTACAAAGAAAAGATCGGTCACTTTTGAGGATGATGACAAAATGCAGCATTGTAGTGCTATTGCTACAAGGTCTTTGGTGCAAAAGAAAGAAGATCCGGGTGCATTTACTATTCCTTGTACAATCGGGTTATTACATTTCGCGAAAGCATTATGTGATCTAGGGGCAAGCATAAATCTCATGCCCCTCTCGATTTACGAGAAGTTGGGTTTGAGCGACCCAAAGCCCACTGCGATGCGGCTACTGATGGCCGATCGAACAGTAAAAAGGCCTATAGGGATACTCCATGATGTGCTAGTAAAAGTAGAGTCGTTCATATTTCTAGCAGATTTTGTCATTCTTGATTGTTAAGTCGATTTTGAGGTGCCCATTATTCTTGGGAGGCCATTCCTTGCTACGGGTAGAGCTTTAGTTGATATGGAAAAAGGGCAGATGAAATTTTGGTTGAACAATGAAGAAGTGACTTTCAATATTTGTAGGTCCATACGGCAGAGTGGTGAGCTCCAATCGGTATCTGCCATATCCTACAAAGTTGGTGAATCATCCAAAACACAAATAGAAGAACGGCTAGGTGTAGAAGCACTGGCGGCAGTGATAATGAATCTTGATAATGAAGGCATTGAAGAATATATGTCATTAGTCGCTGCCCTTGATCGTGGTAATATTCGGTTCAAACCGAAGAAATATGAGCTAGACATGAAGAATCGCGAGTCTCCACCCGCTAAACCATCCATAAAAGAGGCTCCAAAGCTAGAACTAAAAGCTCTCCCACCACACCTCAGGTATGAATTGTTAGGAAATGGTGATACATTGCCGGTAATCATTGCATCAGATCTGAATGAACAACAAGTTGAGAGTTTGGTCAAAGTGCTAAAAAGGTTCAAAAGAGCTATTGGGTGGACCATTGCGGACATTATTGGGATCCCCCCTGGTATTTGTTCTCATAAAATCCAACTCATGCCCGATCATAAGCCAAGTATTGAACACCAAAGACGCTTAAATCCACCTTTGCAAGAGGTTGTGAAGAAGGAAATCATAAAATGGTTGGATGCTGGAGTAATTTATCTGATCGCCGATAGTAGTTGGGTATGCCATGTTCAGTGTGTACCTAAGAAAGGGGGAATGACTGTGGTCCCCAATGAAAAAAATGAACTTGTTCCAATGAGGCCGGTGACTGGATGGAGGGTGTGTATGGATTACCGAAAATTAAATGCATGGACCGAAAAGGACCATTTTCCCATGCCCTTCATGGATCAGATGTTGGATAGACTCGCCGGAAAAGGGTGGTACTATTTTCTTGATGGTTATTCAGGGTATAATCAGATCTCTATTGCACCAGAAGATCAAGAGAAGACCACTTTTACTTGTCCATATGGGACCTTTGCGTTCAAGAGAATGCCGTTTGGGTTGTGCAATGCACCCGCCACATTTCAGAGATGTATGATGTCAATATTCTCCGACATGGTAGAAGATACTATTGAGGTTTTTATGGATGATTTTTCTGTGGTTGGTGAATCATTCGAGCAATGTTTGAGCCATTTATCTGAGGTTCTTAAGAGATGTGAAGATTGCAATTTAGTTCTCAATTGGGAAAACTGCCACTTCATGGTCAAAGAAGGTATTGTTTTAGGCCATCGTATTTCAGAAAAAGGCATAGAAGTTGATCGAGCCAAAGTTGAGGTGATAGAGAGACTTCCTCCACCTATCTCTGTAAAAGGTGTGAGAAGCTTTCTTAGGCATGCAGGTTTTTACAGGAGATTCATCAAAGATTTCTCAAAAATTGCACATCCATTGTGCAAACTGTTGGAAAAAGATTGTAAATTTTCTTTTGATGAATCCTGTCTTAAAGCATTCGGCGATCTCAAAGAAAAACTGGTATCTGCACCTATCATTATTTCTCCGGATTGGAGCAGTCCATTTGAGGTAATGTGTGATGCGAGTGGGGTTGCCCTTGGTGTAGTATTGGGACAAAGAAGGGACAAAATCCTTCATCCCATTTACTATGCTAGTAAAGCCCTCAATGAAGCTCAGAAGAACTATACAGTCACTGAACAAGAGCTCCTTGCCGTAGTATTTGCTTTTGAAAGATTTCGCTCCTATTTGCTAGGTACTAGAGTTATAGTGCATACTGACCATTCAGCCTTGAGATATTTGATGGCGAAGAAGGATGCGAAACCAAGGTTAATTCGTTGGGTATTACTACTGCAAGAATTGGACTTTGAGGTAAGGGATAGAAAAGGGACCGAAAATCAAGTTGCTGATCACTTGTCCCATTTAGAAGATGAAGCTATGCGAGAGTTGGGGGATAAGACTGATATTGATGACACGTTCCCCGATGAGCATGTATTGGCTGCCTCACAAGACCTGATTCCGTGGTTCGCAGATTTTGCGAACTACTTAGCTAGTGATATTGTTCCATCGGACCTGTCTTTTCATCAAAGGAAAAAGTTCATGTACGATGCGAAGAAATTCTTTTGGGATGAACCATACTTATACAGGAGCTGTGCTGATGGGCTCATTCGGCGTTGTGTGCCGGAAGTTGAGATGTTAAGAATTTTAGAGGCATGCCATTCCTCACCCTTTGGTGGACATCATAGTGGTGTCCGAACTGCTCATAAGATTTTACAAAGTTGTTACTATTGGCCAACTATTCATCAAGATGCTCATGAGTTCGCCAAAGCATGTGATAGATGCCAAAGAGATGGCGGCATTTCAAGAAAGCAAGAGCTCCCTCTAAACCCCATTCTTGTAATTGAGTTATTTGATGTTTGGGGTATTGACTTTATGGGTCCGTTTGTGAGTTCTCATGGAATGAAGTATATTTTAGTAGCAGTTGATTATGTATCCAAGTGGGTGGAAGCCATCGCCCTCGCGAATAATGAAGGGAAGAGTGTCACTGCATTCTTGAAAAAGAATATATTCTCTCGATTTGGTACTCCAAGGGCGATTATTAGTGATGGGGGATCCCACTTTTGCAACAAATTGTTCAAGGGATTATTGGAGAAATATGGGGTTCGCCATAATGTGGCCACTCCTTACCATCCTCAAACTAGTGGGCAAGTTGAAGTATCAAATAGGGAAATCAAACAGATTTTGTCAAAAACAGTGAATGCTAGTAGAACAGATTGGTCAAGGAAGCTTGACGATGCGCTTTGGGCTTACCGGACAGCATATAAGACTCCCATAGGTATGTCACCATACCAACTAGTATATGGGAAAGCATGTCATCTTCCGGTTGAATTAGAGCATAAAGCCATGTGGGCTATGAAGAAGCTAAAAATGGACTGGAACGAAGCTGCAGAACAACGATTAAATGGGTTAAATGAACTCGATGAATTTCGCCTTAAGGCTTATGAAAGCTCAGCCCTCTACAAAGAAAAGATGAAGAAGTACCATGACCTAAAAATCGAGAAACGAGAGTTTATGATTGGGGATTCGATGCTTTTATTCAACTCAAGATTACGCTTGTTTCCGGGCAAGCTCAAGTCTAAATGGACTGGACCTTACTTGATCATCCAATTATTCCCTCATGGAGCGGTTGAGTTGGAAAACAAGGAAGGTGTGCGGTTTAAGGTGAACGGACAACGACTCAAAATCTATATAGGTCATGCGGAATCGGCGAATGAGGTGATTGAGGCATATCATCTTGATGAAGTCTGAGTATCGAGTGTCCTCAGTCGTGCCGCGACGTTAAATCAGCCGCTGGTTGGGAGGCAACCCAATAGTTATCATCTAACCACTTTTATAGTTTTTCTTTCTAGTAACGGTAGCATTTTGTATTAATGGGTTGTAAATTTTCAGGTAGCACATCTACAGGGAGTTCTGTAGAAAAGTTACTCTGCATCAGTCACTGACGGATACATCGACGGACTGTCACGCCTGTGACGGACCGTCGCAGTACTCCGTCGTGCCAGGTACGCTCTCTTGTATTTTTGAAAAATTAGGGCACATGCGACGGACCGTATGACGGACCGTCACAACTGCGACGGACCATCATCGGGGTTTCGTCACGCCATTACCCGGCAACCCGACCCGACCCGGTGAAAGAATTTCAAAAGTTTAAAACGTTTTAAACCCCCCCACCCATTCATTAACAATTTCTTTCCCACTTCCCTCCATTTTCTCCCCTTCCAACTTCATTCTCTTCCCAAATTCCCCATATTCTCCCATTTTTCATCCCAAATTTCCCTCTTGGTCGGAGTCTGCTGCTGTGAGTTTCAGTCTTCTCACTTGAGTGCCATCACTTTTGCATTATTGTCTCCTCTTCCAAGGTATGTGATCCTGAAACTCGACCCATTTACTCTTTTTGTTTGTTTTGCTATTGTTCCTCATTATTTGCCTATGGGTTTTTGCTTTTTAACTAGATATTGTCTAACGTAGGTCTTTAATTCCACAAAATGCCTGGCTAACACTAGAGAACTTAGGGCTGTAAACTTTCCAATTTGATAGGGCTTTAAACTTGTCCATTAGGGCTCTAAAATGTATTAGAAAACCATGGGTCTTTGTTTTGACTCACATGGGGTGAATTTCGCACCCCCCAGTTCTGTCTCTGCTTGCCAGCACGACAACCCGATGACGGACCGTCGTACCCACGATGGTCCGTCCTGCACAACCTTCGTGACGGTCAGAGACCCCTATCCTAAGGGTCTCAACACTTTTTCTAAGTGTCCACTGACGGACACATGTGACGGACCGTCATACCCACGACGGTCCATCCTGCACAACCGTCGTGACGGTCTGAGACACTTTTTCTAAGTGTCCACTGACGAACACATGTGACGGACCGCCATACCCACGACGGTCCGTCCTGCACAACCGTCGTGATGGTCAGAGACCCCTATCCTAAGGGTCTCAACACTTTATCTAAGTGTCCACTGATGGACACATATGACGGACCGTCATACTCACGACGGTCCGTCCTGCACAACCGTCGTGACGGTCAGAGACCCCTATCCTAAGGGTCTCAACACTTTCTTTAAGTGTCCACTGACGGACACATATGACGGACCGTCATACTCACGACGGTCCGTCCTGCACAACTGTCGTGACGGTCAGAGACCCCTATCCTAAGGGTCTCAACACTTTTTCTAAGTGTCCACTGACGGACACATGTGACGGACCGTCATACCCACGACGGTCCGTCCTGCACAACCATCGTGACGGTCTGAGACACTTTTTCTAAGTGTCCACTGACGGACACATGTGATGGACCGTCATACCCACGACGGTCCGTCCTGCACAACCGTCGTGACGGTCAGAGACCCCTATCCTAAGGGTCTCAACACTTTCTCTAAGTGTCCACTGACGGACACATATGACGGACCGTCATACTCACGACGGTCCGTCCTGCACAACCGTCGTGACGGTCAGAGACCCCTATCCTAAGGGTCTCAACACTTTCTCTAAGTGTCCACTGATGGACACATATGATGGACCGTCATACTCACGACGGTCCGTCCTGCACAACCGTCGTGACGGTCAGAGACCCCTATCCTAAGGGTCTCAACACTTTTTCTAAGTGTCCACTGACGGACACATGTGACGGACCGTCATACTCACGACGGTCCGTCCTGCACAACCGTCGTGACGGTCAGAGACCCCTGTCCTAAGGGTCTCATCACTTTTACCAAGTGTCCACTGACGGACACATGTGACGGACCGTCATACCCACGACGGCCCGTCCTGAACAACCGTCGTATCAGTCTGAGACCTTCCTTCTGATACTCTATACTGCTGAGTATTACATGACAGACCGTAGGACGGTCTGTCATACGCACGACGGGCCGTCATCAGGTCCGTCGTGCCTTACTGCCATTTCAGAGTTGTTCTCACTATTTTGAGTTTCTATATATTATTGTCATTTTTTTCCTGTCCTGTTTCATCCTTCAAGTACTAATGATGATTCATTACAGGTACTACCTCTCATGGCACCTAAACAAGATCGTGTTTATGCACGTGGGCGTTCTAAATTTGTCGCCCCGTCTGCCCGATTGGTGATAGGCTCTGATGATGAGCATGATCCAGAATACGTGCCCCCAGGCACTGCTACTACAGCACAAGCTCCACGTGTACCGAGAGTCACACCCCAGAAGGTGGCGCCCGGCGTAGTCACTGCCTCCCAGTCTGATGAGGAGCGCACACTGACCGGCACACCTTCTGGGTCAGCTGCCCAAGACGAAGAAGCATCTGGCTCCTTAGGAGTTTCGTGGTCAGAGGAAGCCTCTGGGTCCGCAGAAGCCTCTGCCCCCGCCACAGCTACACAGTCTGCTTCGGATGGTGAGGCTGACAGCACTGACTCCACCCCTGGTTCACCAACTGGAGTTCCTGCCCCGGTTGCCGATCAGCCCAACCGGTGGTGTGTCAACGGGCAATACAAAGTATACTTGGACGCCAAAGTGCTTAATGACAAAGGCGTCATGACACGGACCCTCACACTGGAGAGGCAGGTCCTCACGGGAAGTCTCCCCACCATGCCAGACATTCACACCCTTTTCACCAGACACCTGCTGGAGTGGACGGCTCGTTCTTTGGGCCGCTACAGTGAGGAGTTAGTGCGTGAGTTCTATGCCTCCTATGTGGCTACTCTTCGCTCACAAATCGATAGGCAGTCTGCCCCCGCCAAACAGGCCCCACTTGAGCATGTCCGAGTACGCGGCATCCAGGTCGACATCTCACTACCAGCCATCCGTCGATATCTTACGGCACGGATTTTGACTCCACCATCACACCTCTCACTGCCGAGTTTGATTACCGGTGGCAAATTGTTAAAGAGGGTAGTTTTTTCTGCCAGCCTTCACTGAGAGAGACCACCAAGAGGTGGATGGCCCAGCACCTGTCTGTTGATGGAGAGGCTGCGGATTGGGTGATGGAACCTAAGGGAGCCATCAAGAAGGCCAACTTGACCTTTACAGCCAAGTTTCTTTGGTTGATAGTCCACCATTGTCTCTCCCCCACTGCTGCTGATAATATAGTCATCTGGGATCGTGCGGTTCTGATGGCCGCAATTATGGCAGGGTTCGAGGTTGATTTCGCTTGGCTTCTCCAAGCGGTCATACACGAGAGGGCCTTCAAGGTCACCACGACTTACCCTTTCCCTTGCATGATTTTCTCTTTGTGCAGATCAGCAGGTGTGCCCATTTGGCACATTGACCAGCTCAAGACCCCGCCAGGAAATGTTGACATCGGCCTCATCAGGGATGAGGCCAATGAGTTGGCCCCACACAGAGGGCCCCGCCCAGAGGTGGTCCCATTTGGTGAGAACCTGGCAGACACCGTAGAGCATGCTCATGATGCCTCCCGTGCCGCTTTTGCACACACTTACCCTACTCCGGTCGAGTCTATCCCGGGTAGTAGCACTGCCCCGAGCTCCTCTCGCTCGGCTCCTTCTGCCACTCTGGTCCCACTTGCTCGGGTCCAGAAATTTGAGGCACAGATGGCTACACTTCTGCATCACATCCAGCCTTGGATGCAAAAGATTATTGCTGAGGCAGAGGAGCGCATGGAGCGCAAGATGGTGCAGCACATGGAGAGGAAGATCGCCGAGGTACATCAGTGCTTCGACGCGTTTGAATTGCGAGTGCTAGCCCGACCAGCCCCTCCGGTGGACATGTCGACCCTCCAGGCTGCGGTTGAGAGTCTGCGGGCGGATCTTGATATGATTTTAGAGGCAAGGGTGCCTGAGTCTGAGGCCCCTTCTGCAGCGCCTGCTGATGACACCGTGATGGCTGCCCTGTTTGCCACTTCTGATGTTCCACCCCCTCCCCCACGAGAGCATTTCAAGAGACGCAGGGGTCGAGAGGAGGATGAAGCTAGGGCGAGGAAGAAGGAGCGCCGTGAGATGGAGGCTGCGAGGAGAGCCTCGATTGCTGATGAGGAGGCCCGTAAGTTGAGGGCTGTAGAAGTAGCTGCCGGGGCGTCTAGCTCCAAAATTGTAGATTATGTGGGAGGCACTACTGATGGTGCTGTGGATGCTGAGGACATTATTGAGGATGTCCAGACTACGCAGGGAGTGGGTTCCGGTGAACCGGA
>JABWTJ010000813.1:4610-93781 GCA_016801875.1 Solanum sitiens
CCTCACAGCCATTCCGACCCATTTTCAAGGTCATAATAGCCCAAAGCGCGCATATCCCCATTTTGACGATTTTTCGTGTGCTATAGCACACCATTTTTTGGGTGATCCGTACCCCGACGTCAAAAGTGCCAAAAATTTTTGTGGACGTCCTTCAAGACCTTGGCTATGCATCCGGTTTGCCCTCACGGCCATTCTGACCCATTTTCAAGGTTAAAATAGCCCCGAAGCGCGCATACCCCCATTTCGATGATTTTTCGTGTGCTATAGCACACCATTTTTTGGGTGATCCGGATCCCGACGTCAAAAGTGCCAAACTTTTTTGTGGACGTCCTTCAAGACGTTGTCTATGCATCCGGTTGTCCCTCACGGCCATTCCGACCCATTTTCAAGGTCATAATAGCTCAAAGCGCGCATATCCCCATTATGACGATTTTTCGTGTGCTATAGCACACCATTTTTTGGGTAATCCGTACCCCGACGTCAAAAGTGCCAAAAATTTTTGTGGACGTCCTTCAAGACCTTTGCTATGCATCCGGTTTGCCCTCACGGCCATTCTGACCCATTTTCAAGGTTAAAATAGCCCCGAAGCGCGCATACCCCCATTTTGATGATTTTTCGTGTGCTATAGCACACCATTTTTTGGGTGATCCAAATCCCGATGTCAAAAGTGCCAAAATTTATTGTGGACGTCCGTCAAGACCTTGTCTATGCATCCGGTTGGCCCTCACAGCCATTCAGACCCATTTTCAAGGTCAAAATAGCCCCGAAGCGCGCATACCCCCATTTCGACGATTTTTCGTGTGCTATAGCACACTATTTTTTGGGTGATCCGGATCCCGACGTCAAAAGTGCCAAAGATTTTTGTGGATGTCCATCAAGACCTTGGCTATGCATCCGGTTGGCTCTCATGGCCATTCCGACCCATTGTCAATGTCAAAATAGCCCCAAAGCGCGCATACCCCCATTTCGACGATTTTTCGTACCATTTTTTGGGTGATCCGGATCCCGACGTCAAAAGTGCCAAAAGTTTTGTGGACGTCCGTCACGACCTTGGCTATGCATCCGGTTGTCCCTCACGGCCATTCCGACTCATTTTCAAGGACAAAATAGCCCCAAAGCGCGCATACCCTCATTTCGATGATTTTTTGTGTGCTATAACACACCATTTTTTGGGTGATCCGGATCCCGACGTCAAAAGTGCCAAATGTTTTTGTGGACGTCCGTGAAGACCTTGGCTATGCATCCGGTTGGACCTCACGGCCATTCCGACCCATTTTTAAGGTCAAAATAGCCCCGAAGCGCACATACCCCGATTTCGACGATTTTTTGTGTGCTATAGCACACTATTTTTTGGGTGATCCGGATCCCGACGTCAAAAGTGCCAAAGTTTTTTGTGGATATCCATCAAGACCTTGGCTATGTATCCGGTTGGCCCTCACGGCCATTCCGACCCATTTTCAATGTCAAAATAACCCCAAAGCGCGCATACCCCCATTTCGACGATTTTTCGTGTGCTATAGCACACAATTTTTTGGGTGATCCGGATCCCGACGTCAAAAGTGCCAAAAGTTTTGTGGACGTCCATCACGACCTTGGCTATGCATCCGGTTGTCCCTCATGGCCATTCCGACTCATTTTCAAGGTCAAAATAGCCCCAAAGCGCGCATACCCTCATTTCGACGATTTTTTGTGTGCTATAGCACACCATTTTTTGGGTGATCCGGATCCCGATGTCAAAAGTGCCAAAATATTTTGTGGACGTCCGTCAAGACCTTGGCTATGCATCCGGTTGGACCTCACGGCCATTCCGACCCATTTTCAAGGTCATAATAGCCCCGAAGCGCGCATACCCCTATTTCGACGATTTTTCGTGTGCTATAAAGCACACCATTTTTTGGGTGATCCGGATCCCGATGTCAAAAGTGCTAAACGTTTTTGTGGAAGTCCTTCAAGACCTTGGCTATGCATCCGATTGGACCTCACGGCCATTCAAAATAGCCCCGAAGCGCGTATACCCCTATTTCGATGATTTTTCGTGTGCTATAAAGAACACCATTTTTTGGGTGATCCGGATCCCAACGTCAAAAATGCCAAAACTTTTTGTGGACGTCCTTCAAGACTTTGGCTATGCATCCGGTTGGCCCTCACGGCCATTCCGACCCATGTTCAAGGTCAAAATAGCCTCGAAGCGCGCATACCCCCATTTCGACGATTTTTCGTGTGGTATAGCACACAAGTTTTTTGGTGATTCGGATCCCGACGTCAAAAGTGCCAAAAATTTATTGGACGTCCATCAAGACCTTGGCTATGCATTCGGTTGGCCCTCACGACCATTCCGACCCATTTTCAAGGTCAAAATAGCCCCTAAGCGCGCATACCCCCATTTCGACTATTTTTTTTGTGTGCTATAGCACACCATTTTTTGGGTGATCCGGATCCCAACGTCAAAAGTGCCATAACTTTTTGTGGACGTCCGTAAAGAGCTTGGCTATGCATCTGGTTGGCCCTCAAGGCCATTCCGACCCATTTTTAAGGTAAAAATAGCCTCGAAGCGCGCATACCCCCATTTCGACAATTTTTTGTGTGCTATAGCACACCATTTTTTGGTAATCCGGATCCCAACGTCAAAAGTGCAAAAAGTTTTTGTGGACGTCCGTAAAGACCTTGGCTATGCATCCGGTTGTCCTTCACGGCCATTCTGACCTATTTTCAAGGTCAAAATAGCCCAAAGCGCGCATACCCCCATTTTGACGATTTTTCGTGTGCTATAATACACCATTTTTTGGGTGATCCAGATCCCGACGTTAAAAGCGCCAAAACTTTTTGTGGACGTCCGTCAAGACCTCGGCTATGCATCCGGTTGGACCTCACGTCCATTCCAACCCATTTTAAAGGTCAAAATAGCCCCGAAGTGCGCATACCCCCATTTCAACGACACCATTTTTTGGGTAATCCGGATCCCGACGTCAAAAGTGCCAAAACTTTTTGTGGACGTCCTTCAAGACCTTGGATATGCATCCGGTTGGACCTCACGGCCATTCCAACCCATTTTCAAGGTCAAAATAGCCCCGAAGCGCGCATACCCCCATTTCAACGATTTTGCGTGTGTTATATAGCACACCATTTTTTGGGTGATCCGGATCCCAACGTCAAAAATGCCAAAACTTTTTGTGGACGTCCTTCAAGACTTTGGCTATGCATCCGGTTGGCCCTCACGGCCATTCCGACCCATGTTCAAGGTCAAAATAGCCTCGAAGCGCGCATACCCCCATTTCGACGATTTTTCGTGTGGTATAGCACACAAGTTTTTTGGTGATCCGGATCCCGACGTCAAAAGTGCCAAAAATTTATTGGACGTCCATCAGACCTTGGCTATGCATTCGGTTGGCCCTCACGACCATTCCGACCCATTTTCAAGGTCAAAATAGCCCCTAAGCGCGCATACCCCCCATTTCGACTATTTTTTTTTTGTGTGCTATAGCACACCATTTTTTGGGTGATCCGGATCCCAACGTCAAAAGTGCCATAACTTTTTGTGGACGTCCGTAAAGAGCTTGGCTATGCATCTGGTTGGCCCTCAAGGCCATTCCGACCCATTTTTAAGGTAAAAATAGCCTCGAAGCGCGCATACCCCCATTTCGACAATTTTTTGTGTGCTATAGCACACCATTTTTTGGTAATCCGGATCCCAACGTCAAAAGTGCAAAAAGTTTTTGTGGACGTCCGTAAAGACCTTGGCTATGCATCCGGTTGTCCTTCACGGCCATTCTGACCTATTTTCAAGGTCAAAATAGCCCAAAGCGCGCATACCCCCATTTCGACGATTTTTCGTGTGCTATAATACACCATTTTTTGGGTGATCCAGATCCCGACGTTAAAAGCGCCAAAACTTTTTGTGGACGTCCGTCAAGACCTCGGCTATGCATCCGGTTGGACCTCACGTCCATTCCAACCCATTTTCAAGGTCAAAATAGCCCCGAAGTGCGCATACCCCCATTTCAACGACACCATTTTTTGGGTAATCCGGATCCCGACGTCAAAAGTGCCAAAACTTTTTGTGGACGTCCTTCAAGACCTTGGCTATGCATCCGGTTGTCCCTCACGGCCATTCCGACCCATTTTCAAGGTCAAAATAGCCTCGAAGCGCGCATACCCCCATTTCGACGATTTTTCGTGTGCTATAGCACACCATTTTTTGGGTGATCCGGATGCCAATGTCAGAAGTGCCAAAAGTTTTTATGGACGTCCGTCAAGACCTTGGCTATGCATCCGGTTGTCCCTCACGTCCATTCCGACCCATTTTCAAGGTCAAAATAGCCCCAAAGTGCGCATACCCCTATTTCCACGATTTTTCGTGTGCTATAGCACACCATTTTTTGGGTGATCTGGATCCCGACGTCAAAAGTGCCAAACGTTTTTGTGGACGTCCGTCAAGACCTTGGCTATGCATTCGGTTGGCCCTCACGACCATTCCGACCCATTTTCAAGGTCAAAATAGCCCCTAAGCGCGCATACCCCCATTTCGACTATTTTTCGTGTGCTATAGCACACCATTTTTTGGGTGATCCGGATCCCGACGTCAAAAGTGCCATAACTTTTTGTGGACGTCCGTAAAGAGCTTGGCTATGCATCTGGTTGGCCCTCACGGCCATTCCGACCCATTTTTAAGGTAAAAATAGCCTCGAAGCGCGCATACCCCCATTTCGACAATTTTTTGTGTGCTATAGCACACCATTTTTTGGGTGATCCGGATCCCAACGTCAAAAGTGCCAAAAGTTTTTGTGGACGTCCGTAAAGACCTTGGCTATGCATCCGGTTGTCCTTCACGGCCATTCTGACCTATTTTCAAGGTCAAAATAGCCCCAAAGCGCGCATACCCCCATTTCGACGATTTTTCGTGTGCTATAATACACCATTTTTTGGGTGATCCAGATCCCGATGTCAAAAGCGCCAAAACTTTTTGTGGACGTCCGTCAAGACCTCGGCTATGCATCCGATTGGACCTCACGGCCATTCCAACCCATTTTCAAGGTCAAAATAGCCCCGAAGCGCGCATACCCCCATTTCAACGATTTTGCGTGTGTTATATAGCACACCATTTTTTGGGTAATCCGGATCCCGACGTCAAAAGTGCCAAAACTTTTTGTGGACGTCCTTCAAGACCTTGGATATGCATCCGGTTGTCCCTCACGGCCATTCCGACCCATTTTCAAGGTCAAAATAGCCTCGAAGCGCGCATACCCCCATTTCGACGATTTTTCGTGTGCTATAGCACACCATTTTTTGGGTGATCCGGATGCCAATGTCAAAAGTGCCAAAAGTTTTTATGGACGTCCGTCAAGACCTTGGCTATGCATCCAGTTGTCCCTCACGTCCATTCCGACCCATTTTCAAGGTCAAAATAGCCCCAAAGTGCGCATACCCCTATTTCCACGATTTTTCGTGTGCTATAGCACACCATTTTTTGGGTGATCTTGATCCCAACGTCAAAAGTGCCAAACGTTTTTGTGGACGTCCGTCAAGACCTTGGCTATGCATTCGGTTGGCCCTCACGACCATTCCGACCCATTTTCAAGGTCAAAATAGCCCCTAAGCGCGCATACCCCCATTTCGACTATTTTTCGTGTGCTTATAGCACACCATTTTTTGGGTGATCCGGATCCCGACGTCAAAAGTGCCATAACTTTTTGTGGACGTTCTTAAAGACCTTGGCTATGCATCTGGTTGGCCCTCACGGCCATTCCGACCCATTTTTAAGGTAAAAATAGCCTCGAAGCGCGCATACCCCCATTTCGACAATTTTTTGTGTGCTATAGCACACCATTTTTTGGGTGATCCGGATCCCAACGTCAAGAGTGCCAAAAGTTTTTGTGGACGTCCGTAAAGACCTTGGCTATGCATCCGGTTGTCCTTCACGGCCATTCTGACCTATTTTCAAGGTCAAAATAGCCCCAAAGCGTGCATACCCCCATTTCGACGATTTTTCGTGTGCTATAATACACCATTTTTTGGGTGATCCAGATCCCGATGTCAAAAGTGCCAAAACTTTTTGTGGACGTCCGTCAAGACCTCGGCTATGCATCCGGTTGGACCTCACGTCCATTCCAACCCATTTTCAAGGTAAAAATAGCCCCGAAGCGCGCATACTCCCATTTCAACAATTTTGCGTGTGTTATATAGCACACCATTTTTTGGGTAATCCAGATCCCGATGTCAAAAGTGCCAAACATTTTTGTGTACATCCTTCAAGACCTTGGCAATGCATCCGGTTGGCCCTCATGGCCATTCCGACCCATTTTCAAGGTCAAAATATCCCTGAAGCGCGCATACCCCCATTTCGACGATTTTTCGTTTGCTGTAGCACACCATTTTTTGGGTGATCCGGATCCCAACGTCAAAAGTGCCAAATATTTTTGTGGACGTTCGTCAAGACCTTGGATATGCATCTGGTTGTCCCTCACGACCATTCCAACCCATTTTCAAGGTCAAAATAACCCTTAAACGCGCATACCCCCATTTCGACGATTTTTCGTGTGCTATAGCACACCATTTTTTCGGTGATCCGGATCCCGACGTCAAAAGTGCCAAAACTTTTTGTGGACGTCCTTCAAGACCTTGGATATGCATCCGGTTGGCCCTCACGGCCATTCCGACCCATTTTCAAGGTCAAAATAGCCTCGAAGCGCGCATACCCCTATTTCGACGATTTTTCGTGTGCTATAGCACACCATTTTTTGGGTGATCCGGATGCCAATGTCAAAAGTGCCAAAAGTTTTTATGGATATCCGTCAAGACCTTGGCTATGCATCCGGTTGTCCCTCACGTCCATTCCGACCCATTTTCAAGGTAAAAATAGCCTCAAAGTGCGCATACCCCCATTTCCACGATTTTTCGTGTGCTATAGCACACCATTTTTTGGGTGATCTGGATCCCGACGTCAAAAGTGCCAAATGTTTTTGTGGACGTCCGTCAAGACCTTGGCTATGCATCCGGTTGGACCTCACGGCCATTCCGACCCATTTTCAAGGTCATAATAGCCCCGAAGCGCGCATACCCCTATTTCGACTATTTTTGGTGTGCTATAAAGTACACCATTTTTTGGGTGATCAGGATCCCGACGTCAAAAGTGCCAAAACTTTTTGTGGACCTCTTTCAAGAACTTGGATATGCATTCGATTTTCCCTCACAGCCAATCCGACCCATTTTCAAGGTCAAAATAGCCCCGAAGCATGCATACCCCCATTTCGATGATTTTTCGTGTGCTATAGCACACCATTTTTTGGGTGATCCGGATACCGACGTCAAAAGTACCAAACAATTTTGTGGACGTCCGTCAAGACCTTGGCTACGCATCCGGTTGTCCCTCACAGCCATTCCGACCCATTTTCAAGGTCAAAATAGTCCTGAAGCGCGCATACCCTCATTTTGACGATTTTTCGTGTGTTATATAGCACACCATTTTTTGGGTGATCCAGATCCCGATGTCAAAAGTGCCAAAACAATTTTGTGGACGTCCTTCAAGACCTTGGCTATGCATCCGGTTGGCCCTCACGGCCATTCCGACCCATTTTCAAGGTCAAAATAGCCCCGAAGCGCGCATACCCCCATTTCGACGATTTTTTGTGTGCTATAGCACACCATTTATTGGGTGATCCGAATCCCGACGTCAAAAGTGCCAAAGATTTTTGTGGACGTCCATCAAGACCTTTGCTATGCATCCGGTTGACCCTCATGGCCATTCCGACCCATTTTCAAGGTCAAAATAGCCCTGAAGCGCGCATACCCCCATTTTGACGATTTTTCGAGTGCTATAGCACACCATTTTTTGGGTGATCCGGATCCCGATCTCAAAAGTGCGAAAAAATTTTGTGGACATCCGTCAAGACCTTGACTATGCATCCGGTTGGACCTGAACAAGGGCCTATGATCCTTTCCTAATTGTCTAACACAGGTTACTTTTTGCAGGACTAACCGGGGAAGTTCTAGCTAGGTACCAACGGTGGATTATTCAACTTTCCTCATACTCACTTAACACCTCATTACCCTACCAGATTATCAGGACACCTAGTTCGAGCGTTAGATCGAGGGTCATGCAATGGTGTATATCTATGTCATGCTTAGAGCCAACACATTCAATATTCACTATGCCTAATCATGCAAACTTTCATTTTAGAACGGGATATCATTGTATTTTAGCCATCATGCTTCAGATTTCACACATACTTTGTACAAGGTAATAACATGCCGGTTCAACAGTAAAATAATTAGTATCTTAGGGGAAAAGAACACAGGCAAGAAAACCCCAAGAAAGGATCATGAGTTGGGCTACTCAGACTTCACCCTAGCACTCACTTTCTATTTACCCCACCCCCAACAAAAAAGCATGCAATTGTCCCCAATGTATAAGAAATATAAAACAAGGTGGTCGGTGAAGCAAACCTGAGGCGCATAGCACCGACGATTAACAAGCTGGCGGGTTCGGTTTCTCGGAAACCGCTCCCTCAGAAGTAGAAACACCATCAGTAGTGTCCGCAGTAATAACAGCACCCTCAGTAGTGCTCCTCTCAACATCAACAATCCTGGAGCTAGATGCCCCAGCATCCAACTCATGAGCCCTCATCTGTCGGGCCTCCTCATCCATCAATGAAGCTCTTCTCGCAACCTCCAACTCAGTACGCTCTCTCTTCCTAGCATGAGCCTCATCACCCTCTCTGGACCGATGCCTCTTGGTATGCTCACGTGGTGGCGGTGGTGGCGCAGTGGTGGTCTAGAATAGTGCAGCAAGCACCGTATCCTCAGTAGGCTCTGCAAGTGTGGCCTCAAACTCAGGTACCCGCTCATCCAGGATGGAATCCATGTCAGCCCTCAAAATCGCCACAGCAGCCTGGAGAGTTGTCAAGTCAATAGTAGGGGCTGGCCGGGCGAGAACTATCAACTCGAAAGCGTCAAGGCGCTGATGGACTGCCAGAATCTGCCGCTCAGTCTGCTGGGCAATCTTCTTCTCAATCCTCTCCTCTGCCTCAGCAATGGACTTCTGCATCCAAGGCTGGATATGGTGCAGTAGTGTGGCCATCTCGGCCTCTAACTTCTGGACCCTAGCAATCGGGACCAGTGCTGCAGATGGAGTGGAGCGGGAAGAACTCGGGGTTGTGCTAGTACACGGGATAGACTCGATCGGGGTGGTGTCGGTAGGTTCTGATGTACTCTGATTAGCCCCTTGGGCTTGCTCTACCGTGTTCGCCAAGTTCTCACCTAGAGGTTGCACCTCTACTCTGGGCCCTCTGTGAGGTGCCGCCTCATTTGCCTAATCCCGGATAAGACCTGTATCAACCGTCCCATTAGGAGTTCTGAGAACGTCAATATGACATATGAGCACTCCAGCAGAACTGCACAACTCGAAAATCAAGCAGGGGAAAGGGTACGTGGTGGTGGCCTTAAAGGCCCTCTCATGAATGACTGCCAGCAACAGTCTCAGAATGTCCACGTCAAACCTGGCAACCAAAGCAGCTACCAATACTGCCCTATCCCATGTAACAATGTTGTCAGCAGCAGTAGGGGATAGGCAGTGACGGACCAATATACAGGTAAATTTGGCCGTGAATGTAAGGTTGGCCTTCTTGAAGACCGCTCTGGGCTCCAGCACCCAATTTGCACCCTCGCCATCCACATAAATGTGTTGGGCTATCCAGCTCTTGGTGGTCTCTCTCAGCCCCAGATTACGCTGAAAATGGCCCTCCTTAATAAGCTTTCACCGATAGTCAAACTCGGGGGTGAGGATCTCCCTTGTAGCATCTGTGTCAGTGCCGTATAAGAATCGGCGAATAGTAGGTAAGAAGATGTCTACCCTGTGGCCACGGACTCGAAGATGATCAAGTGTTGCCTATTTAGCGAGGTTAGACCACTTATCCAGGGAAGACCGGAGAGTCGCTACATAACATGCGTAGAACTCTCGCACCATCTCCTCGTTGTAGCGTCCAACACTCCTAGCCATCCACTCTAGCCGATGGCGGGTGAAGAGAGCATGTACATCAGGTACAGTGTGAAGACTCCCTGTAAAAACTCGCTGCTCGACTGTCAGAGTACGAGCCATGACCCCCTTATCATTGAGCAGCTTCCCGTCCCGGTACACCTAGTATTGTCCCTTGATGCACCACTGATTGGGCTGATCAGCAATGGGTGCGGGCACGTCGGTCGGGGGTTCTGGAGTAGAATCCGCACTGTCAGCCTCATCAGACGAGGCAGAATGGACTGGTGTAGGAGGAGCAATGGCACCATGTGAAGATGACGCTTTCTCAGACCAGGAAGCCTCCCTCAGAATCTACAGCAGACCCAGACGGTGTGCCGGTCAGTATGCACTCCTCATAAGAATGGGAGACAGTGACTACGCCAGACGCCACCTTCTTGGGCGTTCACCGGGTGGTCCTAGTAGCATGTGTAGGTGTACGGGTGCCTGGTGGCACGTATTCTGGGTCACGATCATCGTCCGAGCCTATCACCAACCGGCGTGAAGGGGTGACGGACTTGGAACGTCCTCTAGAGTAGACTAAGTCTGGCTTAGGGGCCATTGGTACCTGCAGAAGAGAGTTATTAGTTTCAGTGAAAACATCTAACACACCCAAGAGAAGCAAACCCAAACTTTGAAACACAAAACACAGTCCAGTTCAAAACTGCAGAATTGACCGACGGGCACTATAGATGGTCCGCCGATGGAATAACGGTCCGTTGGTAGGGTCCGTTGGTGAACACGTAGCAAATATTTTGAAAGCTGCAGGAATAAAGGTTCTATTAGAGACGACGGACCTACAGGATGGTCCGTCGAGCAACCGACGGACCGTAGGTCTGGTCCATCGTCGGACACTTAGAAAAAACTGTAGAACTCTTAGACATGCCAAGTTTCTGTTAAAGACGACGGACTTGCAGGACGGTCCGTCGATCAATCGATGGACCATAGACCTAGTCCGTCGTTGGACACTTAGAAAAAAATTTAAAATGTTTGACATGCAAAGTTTCTGTTAAAGACGACGGACGTGCAGGATGGTCCGTCGATCAACCGACGGACCGTCGACCATCCCCGTGGGTAGACACTTAGACTAAAATCTAGGAACCCTCAGCTAACAGGGTTTTGTTAAAGGCGACGGACGTGCAGGATGGTCCATCGATCAACCGACGGATCGTAGACCACATCCGTCGTTCTAGAGTTAGGAAAATATGGGGAGTGGCTATCGACGGACCCCATCGACGGTCCGTCGACTGATCGATGGTCCGTAGAAGGGGTCTCGTACTGTTGCGCAGACAGATTTTTTTTGGTAAGTCTTGGTTGGTACCCCAAAGAACAATGTTCAAGCAAACCTAGATACATTAAGTTCATCTAGCATTTAACAAACCATTTCGTCATTCCTAGGGCATGGATTGTCACAATTTCAATTCTAGATTCTAAATGACCATCAAACCCTAAATCAAAAACAACAACACTAAAAACACAGTACATTTAGACAATACACACCCAACCCATTCACTTTCCATTATTCTAAGGGACTAGGAACTCAGTTTCAACAATTCAAGCATACAATTTTGTCCCAAAGTCAAGACCCACATACGTATTACATCAATTTAGCATGCAAATGAATGAGAATTCATTGAGCAGATCAGAATGACATACCTGTGTACTGTAGTGGAGTGAAAGGGGAGATGAATTTGTATACAAAACCACACCAAGCCAAACTTTGAACATCGACCGGAAGGAAGACAGAAGAAGATGGGAATTTGTGAGAGAAAAGCTTTTGGGATTGATGGGATTTGGGGAAGAAGGAAATCAGAGTGTTTAAGGGGGATTAAATGGGTGAGTGAGTGGGGGAGTTGAAAGAAAATGGGGAGGGAAACGGTTGGAAAGGGGATTTGAAAGGGTGGGGGTAACTGAAAAGTTTAAAAATTCAATATATAGCTGGTCGGGTCGGGTCGGGTAACTGGGTCTGGGGAACTAACGATTCCCCGTCAACAGACCGTAAGTCCATAGACGGTCCATCGACTTTTACTGTGTCCTAACTTAGAAATAATTAGAAATCATACCTGGGATCCACGGATGCCATCGACGGTCTGTCAATGGGACGACGGTCCGTCGATAATTGCACCAGACCAATTTCTGCAAATTTCTGGTGATTTGGTCCCTGCACATTGAACACCCAATAAGTTAATCTTTTTGTGTTTTCTGGATACTTTTTGGACACGGACCCTAGTCTACTCTCTAGCCAACACTTCTAAAAGAAAATTAAAGCAAATTCATACTTGACATTAAGTAAAAACCGAAATAATGCACTACTCTTTATAAATCAAGAAAAACCTATTGTTGGCTAGAGGATACATATTGGGTTGCCTTCCAATCAGCCTTGATTTAACGTCGCTGCACGACGCAAGACTCTTGATTACTCAGACTTCATCAAGATGGTATGCCTCAATCACTTCATTCACATTTTCTGCATGCCCTAGGTAGATTTTGATTCTTTGACCGTTCACCTTGAACCTTACACCCTCCTTGTTCTCCAGCTCAACTGCACCATGCGGGAATACTTGAGTGATCACAAATGGAACAGTCCATTTGGACTTAAGTTTACTCGGAAACAAGCGCAACCTAGAGTTGAGCAGAAGCACCAAATCCCCAACCACAAAGTCGCGCTTCTCAATCTTTTGGTCATGGTATTTCTTCATCTTTTCTTTGTAGAGGGCTGAACTTTCATATGCCTTCAAGCGAAACTCATCAAGCTCATTTAACCCATTCAACCTTTGTTCCGCTGCTTCATTCCAATCCATGTTCAGTTTCTTCATTGCCCACATTGCCTTATGCTCTAACTCAACCGGCAAGTGACAAGCCTTCCCATATACAAGTTGATATGGATACATACCTATGGGCGTCTTGTATGCTGTCTGGTAGGCCCAAAGAGCATCATCAAGCCTTCTTGACCAATCCGTTCTACTCGCATTCACCGTTTTCACCAGAATATGCTTGATTTTTCTGTTTGACACCTCAACTTGCCCACTAGTCTGAGGATAGTAGGGCGTGGCCACATTGTGGCGAACCCCATATTTCTCCAACAACCCTTTGAACAGCTTGTTGCAAAAGTGGGATCCCCCATCACTAATAATGGCCCTTGGGGTGCCAAATCTGGAAATTATGTTCTTTTTCAAGAACGCGGTGACACTCTTCCCTTTATTATTTGCAAGTGTTATGGCTTCCACCCATTTTGACACATAATCAACGGCCACAAGAATATACTTCATCCCATGAGGACTCACAAAGGGGCCCATAAAGTCAATACCCCACACGTCAAATAACTCAATTATAAGGATGGGATTTAAAGGGAGTTCTTGCCGTCTAGAAACACATCCATCTCTTTGGCACCTATCACATGCCTTGGCGAACTCATGAGCATCTTGGTGGATGGTTTGCCAATAGTATCCACATTGTAAAATTTTATGGGCAGTCCGGATACCACTATGATGCCCACCCACAGGCGAGGAGTGGCATGCCTCCAAAACACTCAACATCTCAACTTCAGGCACACAATGCCGAATAAGCCCATCGGCACAACTCCTATATAGATATGGCTCATCCCAAAAGAACTTTTTCACATCATGCATGAACTTTTTCCTTTGATGAAAGGACAAGTCCGATGGGATGATATCACTAGCCAAGTAATTTGCAAAATCTGTGAACCATGGAATCAAGTCATGAGAAGCAGCCAATACATGCTCATTAGGGAAAGTATCATCAATTTCAGCCTTTTCACCCAACTCTCGCATAGCTTCATCCTCTAATCTGGACAAGTGATCGGCAACTTGATTTTTGGTCCCTTTTCTATCTTTCACTTCAAAGTCAAACTCTTGCAACAGTAATACCCATCGAATCAATCATGGTTTCGCATCCTTCTTTGCCATCAAATATCTCAAGGCAGAATGATCAGTATGCACTATAACTTTCGTTCCAAGCAAATAGGATCAAATTTTTTTGAAGGCAAATACCACCGCAAGTAGCTCTTGTTCAGTCACAGTATAATTCTTTTGAGATTCATTGAGGGCTTTACTGGAATAATAAATGGGGTGAAGGATTTTATCCCTTCTTTATCCCAAAACAACACCAAGAGCAACCCGACTAGCATCACACATAACCTCAAATGGTTTGCTCCAATCCGGAGAAATAATAATGGGCGCAAACACCAACTTCTCATTCAACTCTCCAAATGCCTTCAGACATGATTCATCAAAATAAAATTTACACTCTTTCTAAAGCAGCTTGCAGAGAGGATGTGTAATTTTTGAGAAATCTTTGATGAACCTCCGGTAGAAATCCGCATGTCCAAGGAAACTCCTCACACCTTTTACAGAGATGGGTGGAGGAAGTCTCTCTATCACCTCGACTTTAGCTCGATCAACCTCTATACCCTTTTCTGAGATGCGATGGCCCAATATAATACACTCTTTCACCATAAAGTGACATTTTTTTCCATTTTAGCACAAGGTTGCAATCTTCACATCTTTTGAGGACTTCGTCCAAGTGATTCAAACAATGATCAAATGAGTCACCAACAACAGAAAAATCATCCATAAATACCTCAATGGTGTCCTCCACCATATCGGAGAATATGGATATCATACATCTCTGAAAAGTAGCCGGTGCATTACACAACCCGAAGGGCATCCTCTTGAACGCGAAAGTTCCATAAGGACAAGTAAAAGTGGTTTTCTTTTGATCTTCCGATGCAATAGAAATTTGGTTGTAACCCGAGTAACAATCAAGAAAACAATACCACCCCTTTCATGCAAGCCTATCCAACATCTGATCCATGAATGGCATAGGAAAATGGTCTTTCTCAGTCCATGCATTCAATTTTCGGTAATCCATACACACTCTCCATCTGGTCACTGGCCTCATTTGAACAAGCTCATATTTTTCATTAGGGACCACAGTCATTCCCCCTTTCTTGGGCACACACTGAACAGGGCATACCCAACTACTATCAGCGATCGGATGTATGACTCCGGCATCCAACCACTTAATAATTTCCTTCTTCACTACCTCTTGCATAGGTGGATTTAAACATCTCTGGTGCTCAATACTTGGCTTATGATCGGGCATGAGTTGGATTTTATGTGAACAAACACCGGGAGGGATCCCAATAATATCTGCAATAGTCCACCCAATAGCTCTCTTGAACCTCTTCAACACTTCAACCAAACACTCTTCTTGTTGCACCTTCAAATCTGACGAAATAATTACCGGCAAAGTGTCATCTTTCCCCAAGAACACATACCTTAGATGAGGTAGTAGAGCCTTAAGCTCTAATTTTGGAGCCTCTTCAATAGATGGTTTCGCGGGTGGAGACTCGCGATGTTTCATGTCTAACTCCAATTTCTTTGGTTTGAACCGAAGATCACCTCTATCAAGTGCCGCAACCAATGTCTCATATCACCTCTATCAAGTGCCGCAACCAATGTCTCATACTCTTCAATACCATTACTCTCAAAATTCATAATCACTGCCGCTAGTGCCTCAACACCAAGGCGCTCTTCAGTTTGAACCTTAGACGTACTCTCAACCCTGTAGGATATAGCAGATACCGTTTGGAGCTCACCACTCTGCCTCATGGACCTACAAATGTTGAAAGTCGCTTCTTCATTATTCAACCAAAACTTCATCTGCCCTTTCTCCATGTCAATCAAGGCGCGACCAGTAGAAAGGAATGGCCTCCCAAGAATAATAGGCACCTCAAAATCTACCTCACAGTCAAGAATCACAAAATCGGACGGAAATATGAACGATTCCACCTTTACTAACACATCGTGGAGTATCCCAATAGGCCTCTTCACTATTTGATCGGCCATCAGTAGCCGCATCGCAGTGGGCTTTGGATCACCCAAACCCAACTTCTTGTAGATGGATAGAGGCATGAGATTTATGCTTGCCCCAAGATAACATAATGCTTTAGCGAAGTGTAACAACCCGATTGTACATAAAATAGTGAAAGCACCGTATCTTCTTTCTTTTGCAGAAGAGACCTTGTAGCAATAGCACTACAATGTTGCATCCGATGATCATCCGCAAAACTCACCGACTTCTTCTTAGTGACCATATCTTTCATAAACTTGGCATAACCGGGCATTTGTTCAAGAGCTTCTATCAAAGGTACATTGATGGAGAGTTGTTTCAACATAGTAATAAAACGCTGGTGTTTTCCATCCTCGGTCTTCTTCACCAATCTTTATGGAAATGGTGGTGGTGGTCTAGGAACGGGGGTCACCTTTTGGGGCATATCTAATTCTTTTACTGCTTTAGTTGCCAACTCACCACTAGCTTCTACTACTACATCATCTCTTCTCACCTCATCTTCAACACCATACGACATAGGTGGATCAATGGCTTGTTTACCCTCTCGAGTCATGACTTCCATACAATGTCCATTATTTTTTGGATTTTGGACGGTATTGCTAGGAAGAGTACCTGGTTGACGAGGATTCACAGTCGACAACAATTGGGCCATTTGCATCTAAAGATGCTTGATTGAGACTGCATGTGCATCCACTTTTTGCTCAATGTTAGCCAAATCACCTCTCAACTCCTTGGCGTGCTCATCACTTGCGTCAAACCTCATCATCATCTTTTGCAACATATCTTCAACTCATGCCATACTACCTCCACCATCCCTAGGAGCAACTTCCCGATTTTGAGGTGGAGCATAGGGCCCACTTCAATCATTTCTATTTCCATAGTTACCCCGGTTGAAGTTGTTGTCGGGGTTGTAATTTCCTTCACGAACATAGTGACCCTCTCGGTTGTAATTCCCATAGTTACGACCTTGATTTCCTTGACCTTGGTGCCAATTATCCTGATTGGAGCCTTGGGAGTTCGGTCGAAAACCCCCCATCTGCTCATTTACTGCATAAGAATCTTCTTCATAGTAAAATTCGTCTACCGGCGGTGGTGGCTTAGTCAAATAATTTACCGCATTCACTTTCTCTGCACCCCCAGTGACATGTTTCAACCTTAAACCAAGCTCAGTTCTCATTTGAGTCATCTCGTCACGAATCTCATCTACAGCTGGGTTGTGTGTAGATTGCACCGCAAAAGTGTTTCTCCCAATATCCGACTTCCTAGTGCTCCAAGCTTTATTATTTTGGGAGATTTTCTCTAACTTCTCAGCGATCTCTGCATAAGTACACTCCCCATAGGAACCACCTGCAATAGTATCAAGCACCGCTTTGTTGTTATCATCTTGCCCCCCATAGAAGTACTCTTTCAGTGACTCATCATTAATGTGGTGGTTTGGGACACTTCTCAGAAATGAGGTGAACCTATCCCAAGAACTACTTAACGACTCCCATGGTAATTCCACAAAGTTGTTCACCCTATCTTTGTGGTTGAGCTTTTTAAAAACCGGGTAATACCTTGCTAGGAACACATCCCTCAACTTCTCCCAAGTATAGATTGAATTGTAGGGTAACTCAGTAAACCAAATAGCAGCCTCCCCCATCAGTGAGAGAGGGAACACCCTTAATCCAATTACATCCATGTCTAAGTCTGGCCTCCCTACACAACTCTTACACGCCGACCTTAGTTTGGCGATGTGAGCATGTGAATCCTCAGATGGTAGCCTTGAAAACAAACCTCTAGCGGTGAGCATTGTTTTATCGGAAATATATTTTTTGTAAGAATTTTGACTTTTTTAAGTCGCCACTTACTTTTTGAAGGAAAATCAAGAAAACTATGTTTTCAAAAGACTTAAACAGAAAAATCGTTTTGAAAACTTTTTGGGGTTCGGGGATTCATATTTATGTTTTAGGAAGATGTTAAGCACCTAAAACATCCGCTTAATGTCATTTTCCGGCAACTAATACATTTGGCTAAGATAACTTATAAAATTTATTGGAAATTTTTTGAAAGTGAGTTTCTTAGTTTTTCATCTAAGCGAAACTTATAAATTAAAAAAAAATTAAAACTATTTAAACTTAGTGCAATTTAAAAATCGTTAAAACAATACGGCGTTTTGCGGGGATTTTGAGTTTTTCTAACTTTAAACTAACGACAAATATACAAGCAGGTAAACGAATGAAGTAAAAGAGAGAAATAGGGAGAGAGAGAGAGAGAGAGAGAAAGAGAGAGAGAGAGGGAGGGAAAGACAATTGGGTCCATGTCCGGATTTTCTGTTCGCCTGGGCCGAATTTTGGACCCACCTGTTTTGGGTGTTTCGACCCATTTGACTTTTGTACCTGTCCTAACCTAAACAGATAACAATAATAAATAGAGAAAGAAAAAGACAGCAAGGGCTTAGGCCCAAAAATAACAAGATACAAATTCGGAAAAATAAATTTGAGCATTTTAGCCCTAACTCTTCAACTCTCTCGACTCTTCATGCTATTTCGGCTTCAAAAGTCCGCCCATCGATTTAAGAGTGACTGGCTCGGAAAGAGGAGCTTGAGCCTTTATAGATCTCTCGAGACGCAAAGGGAGGAAGTCCACCATTGACTCAAAAGGAGATTCATATAACAAACGAAAGAAAATAGAAGTTAGCATAAAGGAAATAAGTAGATAATATAAGTTAAGATAAAAACCATTAGAGACATCAAGATCGAAACACTGCTCAAGACTACCCTTAGATCACAATAAAGAGGTTGATTGTAACATTTTGAAATATCGAGGTCATGTGATAAGACTTAAATGGGCTCCTTAGGATCTAAACCAGTGTTCCTAGCCAATTAGGCATATTTAGAGTCTTTGAAGTGGCGTTGGAACCGAAACTCTTAAACGTCCAGCAAATTGGTTCATAAGAGGGCTAGAGTGTCCTTTTAATTTAACCAAGTTGAAGAGTTGGAATTTGGTTAAACGGTTGTAACCATAGGTGTAAAATATTGTGTGGGATGGTATCATGCTGGAAACGTCAGGGTACGACTCCCCAAGGACCAAACGAGGACCCTCGAGGAGGACCCTTGAAGCAGCAGGGCATGACGGACCCCATGGCGGGGCATCACAGGCGAGACGGGGCATCGAGGCCTCCGTCATGCCAGCCTTAGCGCTTGGGGAGAAAGCCTCCGCCTGCACAAGTCTCTGACCAGTGTGATGAATGTGCAGGACGGAGGGAAGCCAGTCCGTCACGGCCACGACGGTCCGTCGTTGTGGAACCGTCGTGCGCTTGGGGAGAAAGCCTCCGCCTACACAAGTCTCTGACCAACGTGACGGATGTGCAGGACGGAGGGATATCAGTCCGTCACGCCCATGACGGACCGTCGTCGGGGATCCGTCGTGGAAGGTCTGTGGCAGTTTCGGAAAAGTTAGTTTTTAGTTAGTTAATTAATTAAGTGTCTTAGGGTTAATTAGGGGTTCAAGAGAGACTAATTAAGTGACTTAAGACCCTACTATAAATACCCCAACCCTCATTAGCCTAATGATTCTCTCAAAAACAAAACTCTCTTCCTTCTCTCTACTTTCTCTCTCTATTGGAAGACACCATTGGAGATCAACTTGGAGAGATCATTGGGGCTTGATTTAGCACGAAATTCACCATCAAAACGTCATCAAACCTTAAGGTATGGGATCTAATTCACCTTTGAGATTCTTTCCTCAAAGGGTTCCTTCAAAGCTTTTTCCAAAAAGTTGAGTTTCTTATGGGTTTCATCCAAATCCAAATTTGATCATGTGAATTGAGTTAATTAGGTATTCCTTGGGTTAGAATGAATAGATTATCATGAATTGTATCTTGATTATGGTGAATTGATGTAGTTTGATCTAGATTGTGGGTGATGACCCCTAACCCTTAACCCTAAATGTAGAATTGATATGGATTAGGTTGAGTTTGATAGAATTGATCTCCTAATTAGTTAAATGGTCTTTAATGATTGTCATTGCATTGATTATGGGTCTATTATGATGAATTGAAGTTCTTCTCACCTATGTTCTTAAATATTGAATCTAAGTTAAGAAGATACACTTGAGATCATGTTACTAAGCTTTGATGTAGTATTGCTTCATAGTATAGTGCTTCTCTTTGATTAGTTCTTGTGATTTATTATCGAATTACATTGATGTGATGATCTAAGATTGGTTGATCTATGGGTTGATGGTAAGGTCCTTTATTGATGGACTAGGGAGGAGTATTGGTAAGTCTTGATGATCCTAGCCTTTACTTCAAATTATGGTTAATTGTCATCAAGTGATAATGTTATGTTGAAGTATGCTTTGATTGATGTGATAAGTTGATATGATACATGAACTTATATGGTTAGGTTGGTTGTGAGGTTGCTAGGTGTAACGTAATATAGGGAAGTTGTACGATGTGCCCTATTATGATGAGATGTACAAGGGTTAACTTCACCTATATGAGTTGTTAATGAAAGGACTAATTCTCATACAATTCTTATTGAGCTATAATGATGGTTATGCAAAGGGCTTGACCCTACTATCTAACTAAATTAAGATGGTTAATAAAGGTTAAAGCCTCGTCTATAAAAGGGAACTTAGCTTAGCACCGAGCGAACTTGACAATGGGAGGTGATGACTTGTCCCTAAAAAGGAAAGATTCATCCTAGAAGTTGCCTATGTGACGATAACTCCCATGTTTGAGGGATGTGTCACTTTAAGGGATTCCCATGAGGAGCGGCCCATATTACCAAATGGTATAAATAGGGATATCTACCTCTTAGTTCTTGAACTATGTTGCCACCATAGGATACTAGCTAGTGGATCCACCTAGATAGCTTTGTTCACGTTAGGTTCTACCTTGGCCGGTAGACCACCTTCCATCGGTGTAAGGTTTCATGACACCAGATTCCACATTCGATTATGTGGTCTATGTCGGTTAAGGCAAACGTTCCCTAAACTAAAATGAATGAATAAGATATAGGCTAATCAAAGTAACTTGAGAGGTTGGCTATAGCTTAGGTAGGGGTATGGGACTCTACCTACGCCTTGCACTAGTTTGCCTTGATAGGAACTTTGAGAGGTCAATATTATACATGTAAAGCGATGGTGTGATGTAAATGGTTTGTATGTTGAGTAACATGCTTATGAATATAATGTTGTTGTCTTTGCTTGAAGAAGGATGTATCATGAACTAAAGAGTATGTTGGTAAGTAAATTGCTAATTGTAGTCTTGGTAGGTTACTTGATTGAGTAGGAGACATGGTAATTTTACTGGATCATTGCACTTGTGACTTATTAAAGGTTATCATTAGTATACTTTGCTTTGCTATGGTTTAATTGCATATGTAGTCTATTATGTTTTCATAAATGTCCCTTTTTAAATATATTTGATTGGTAATTGTATATGAGATTCCATACTTAGTACATGTGGAGTACTAATCCCTTTTCTTTCCATTTTCCCAAACATTTTAGGTTCGGGTCGTTGAGCTTGATCCAAATTGCTAGGAAGGAAGACTTGGGTATTTTGCCATCCAAGTGGTAGGTCCTCACTCTCTCGAGGATATGGCCGACACCTCTCTTATATGATGTGTAGTTACTATGATTCTATGTTGACTCTGTTATTCTCTTGAGACGATGTAGTAGACAGCCTATATGCGGCTTCTTTCATTTAATGTAGGGCTATGCCCAAGACTTATTGTAATCGATAGATGGTTTATGAGATGAGATGGTTTTATGACTATTATTTTCTAAATATATAAGTGTATGAAATAAAAGTAGAAGACTAAGTAATCTTCGTATATGAACAAGTCTATGTATACTTGATATATATAATTATGTGTATGTAGAGGTCTATGTAAACCTCCGAGTAGTTTTAGATAAAAAGTTTTAATTTTTTCTGATTTTTAGTCGATGAATGCTATGACAAAGCTAAGAGGCTTGTCTTAGTCCTCCGAGAGGACGACGATGCCGGTTACGTCTTGGGGGTAAACCCGGATGTGACAAACTTGGTATCAGAGCATGAGGTTGAATATCCTTGATGTTAACGTCTCTCTCTCAACCACGTTATTTAAGTTTGTATTCATAATTGTGAAGCGCGCCACACTTATGAATAGGAACTTATTTGGTGATTAGGAATCATTCTCATTGTTGGAAATCCATATCGTGCCCCTAGAATGTACGTCGTATATGCTTTCGCCTGAACCTTGTGTTTTGGTTATAGGAGATGAATACTAGAAGAAATGCGGCTCGAAGACTTGAGGAAGAAATGGCTGCTGTGGGAATTCCTCGTGATGAACCTGCTCCTCCTCTTGAAGAGGTTGCTGTTGATGACCAGGTTCCTGCTGATCCTCTACCGATGACAGAAGCTCAGATGAGAGCTATTATTGCTCAAATGGCTCAAGCCATGACTACTCAAGCTCAAGTCGCAACAGTGCAAGCCCAAGCTATGACTACTACAAGCCAATAGGGATTTGGCACCTAGAGTCCATGAACAGACTATGGCCTCCAGACTTAGGGATTTCACTTGAATGAATCCTCCTGTCTTTTATGGGTCAAAGGTTGATAACGACCCTCAGGAATTTATTGATGAGGTTCACAAGATTTTGTGTGCTATGGGGCTGTCATCTAGCGAGAGTGCCGAGTTGGCTTCATACCAACTCAAGGATGTTGCTCAGATATGGTATGTGTAATGGAAGGATAGCAGGCCACTTGAAAGTGGGTTAGTGACATGGGAGTTATTCAAAAGGTCCTTCATTGATCGGTTTTTCCCTAGAGAAATGAGAGAAATGAAGGTGGTGGAATTCATCAATCTCCGCCAAGGAACGATGAGTGTTCATGAGTATTCTCTGAAATTTACTCAATTGGCCAAATATACTCCGTCTTTGGTCTCCGATCCTAGAGACGAAATAAGTCGATATGTGACAGGTATACCGGACGACTTACAAGAGGAGTGTCAATCGGCTATGCTACATGATAACATGAACATTGGTCGTCTCATGGTGCATGCAGGAAGGGTGCAGGAGGCTAGAGCAAAAAGGAAGGATAAGGATAAGGACTCAAGAAGGACAAGGTCTTATGAGGGGGAAACTGCTAAGGATAGGTTGGGAATTCAAGACAGGCCTAGATTCAAGAAGAGGTTCTCAAACCACGTTCCATCCAAATTTCCCAAGACTAGGGATCCTAAAGCCCCTAGACCAAAAGTTGCAAAGGGAAAGGGTGGAAACTCGTCTAATGAGAAGCCTACTTGTGTTAAGTGTGGGAAGGAACACTATGGTGAATGTTTGATCTGAACGGGGAATTGCTTTAGTTGTGGGAAGAGTGATCACAAAGTTAGGGACTGCCCTAACATAAGGAACCAAGAAAGGAATGTACAAAAGCAAGTGAGTGAGGCTCCTAAGAAGAACCGTTTTTATGCTCTTCGTTCGAGAGATGACCAAGAGGCCTCTCCCGATGTGGTGACTGGTATGTTACAAATCTTTGCCATTGATGTGTATGCATTACTTGATCCGGGTGCTACCTTGTCTTTCGTTACTCCCTTAGTAGCTAAGAAGTTTAGTACATTACCCGATGTTTTGCATGAACCTATTTTGGTGTCTACTCCGGTTGGTGAATCAGTGGTAGCAAAAAGGGTCTATCGAAATTGTCCTATTTCAATGCCTCATAGAGTTTCTCATATTGATCTAGTTGAGCTAGACATGCTTGATTTTGATGTCATATTAGGTATGGACTGGTTGCATGCTAGTTTCGCTTCCATCGATTGTAGGACCAAAATTGTGAGGTTTTGTTTCCCAAATGAACCCGTTATAGAGTGGAAGGGTGGAAATTCTCTTCCTAGAGGTCATTTCATAACATGCCTAAAGGCGTGTAAAATGATCTCGAAGGGGTGTCTCTACCATATTGTGGGAGTCCAAGAAGTGGATTCCGAAGTTCCTCCAATAGAGTTAGTCCCCGTGGTGAGTGAATTTACGGAGGTCTTTCCTGATGACCTTCCTGGCATTCCTCCCGAACGGGAAATCGATTTCGGTATCGATTTGCTACCGGAAACAAATCCTATCTATATTCCTCCTTATAGAATGGCTCCGGTCGAGTTAAATGAATTGAAGGCACAACTTAAAGATTTGCTAGACAAGGGCTTTATAAGGCCTAGCATTTCTCCATGGGGTGCTCCAGTCTTGTTCGTGAAAAAGAAGGATGGGTCCTTGAGAATGTGTATTGACTACCGACAACTCAACAAGGTTACCATCAAGAACAAGTATCCTCTTCCTCGGATTGATGATTTATTTGATCAACTTCAAAGAGCGAGTTACTTCTCAAAAATTGATTTGAGGTCAGGGTACCACCAGCTTAGGGTGAGAAATGAAGATATTCCAAAGACAGCTTTTCGGACTGGATATGGGCATTATGAGTTCGTGGTTATGTCCTTTGGTGTCACAATTGCTCCGACGGCGTTTATGGATCTGATGAACAGGGTGTTTCAAAATTTCCTTGATTCATTCGTTATTGTATTTATCGATGATATCTTGGTGTATTTGAAAAATGAGGTTGACCACATGGATCATCTAAGGGTAGTATTGCAAACCCTTAGAGAACATAAATTGTTCGCCAAGTATAGCAAGTGCGAGTTTTGGCTGAGGTCGGTGGCATTTCTTGGGCACATCATCTCTAGTGAGGGAGTTGAGGTACACCCAAGGAAGACAGATGCGGTAAGAAACTGGCCTAGACCCTTGACCCCAACTGACATTAGGAGTTTCTTGGGTCTAGCGGGTGATTATCGAAGGTTCGTAGAAGGCTTTTCATCCATTGCATCTCCTTTGACTTCATTGACTCAAAAAGGTAAAAAGTTTGAATAGTCAGAGGCATGCGAGAGGATTTTTCAATTATTGAAGGATAGGCTTACTTCCGCTCCGGTGTTAACTTTACCGAAAGGATCTAAAGGGTTCATTGTGTATTGTGATGCATCCCGCGTAGGTTTGGGGTGTGTGCTTATGCAAAATGGGAAGGTGATTGCCTATGCTTCGTGGCAACTTAAGGTGCATAAGAGAAATTATCCTACTCATGACCTTGAGTTAGCGGCCGTGGTGTTTGCTTTAAAAATATGGAGACACTACTTGTATGGTGTCCATGTGGATGTTTTCACTGATCATAAGAGCCTTCAATATCTGTTTACCCAAAAAGATTTGAATCTTCGACAAAGAAGGTGGTTAGAGTTGTTGAAAGATTATGATATGAGTGTCCTATATCATCCCGGCAAGGCAAATGTGGTGGCGGATGCTTTAAACCGTATGACTATGGGTAGTGTGTCTCATATCGAGGAAGACAAGAAAGATCTAGTAAAAGATGTTCATCGTTTGACTAGATTGGGAGTGCGATTGGTGAGTTCGCTAAATGGAGGTGCCACGATTTATCATAGCTCCGAGTCATCATTGGTGGTTGAGGTAAAGTCCAAACAACACCTTGATCAACTATTGATGGAGTTAAAGGAATCGGTTCTTGGCAAGACGAATGAGTCATTCTCCTTAGGAGAAGACAGTGTATTGAGGTATCAAGGGAGGTTGTGTGTTCCTGATGTGGATGGATTGAGGGATCGGATCCTTGATGAAGCCCTTGGATCCCACTATTCCATCCATCCCGGTTCTACAAAGATGTATCATGACCTTCGAGATATATATTGGTGGGAAGGTTTGAAGAAGGATATAGCGGAATTTGTTGCTAAATGTCCGAATTGTCAACAAGTGAAGGCGGAACATCAAAAGCCGGGTGGCTTACTACAGGAGATCCAAATTCCTACTTGGAAGTGGGAAGACATTAATATGGATTTCGTAGTAGGGTTGCCTCGGACTCAAAAGTCATTTGATTCTATATGGGTGATTGTTGATAGATTGACTAAGTCCGCTCACTTTATCCCCGTCAAATCTACGTATTCGGCGGAAGATTATGCGAAGATTTTCATAGATGAGATTGTGTGTCGTCATGGTATTCCGTTATCCATCATTTCGGATAGAGGTGCACAATTCACATCTAGATTTTGGAAGTCGTTTCAAAAAGGTTTGGGTACTAAAGTAAAATTAAGTAACGCCTTCCATCCTCAAATAGATGGTCAAGCGGAACGCACGATTCAAACTCTTGAGGATATGCTTAGAGCTTGCATCATTGATTTTAAATGGAGTTGGGATAAGCATTTGCCGTTGGTGGAGTTTGCATATAATAATAGTTTCCATTCGTCCATCTCCATGGCTCCCTATGAAGCCTTGTATGGTAGGAGGTGTAGGTCTCCTATAGGATGGTTTGAAGTAGGTGAGTCATCGATATTCGGTCCCGACTTGATTTACAAGACATTGGAGAATGTACATATCATAAGAAATAGGTTGCAAACAGCCTATAGTCGACAAAAGTCCTATGCCGATAATAGAAGAAGGGACTTGGAGTTTGAAGAGGGTGATAAGGTGTATTTGAAAATTTCACCTATGAAGGGAGTGGTAAGATTTGGCAAGAAAGGGAAGTTGAGCCCTCGATATGTAGGCCCTTATGAGATTTTGGAAAGGGTTGGTAAAGTTGCCTATCGTTTAAGATTACCTGATGAGCTAGCTTTGGTTCATCCGGTTTTCCATGTCTCCATGTTGAAGAAGTGTGTCGGGAATCCCGAGTCCATTCTTCCTCTTGAAGGTCTCGGAGTCAAGGATAACCTCTCTTATGAGGAGGTTCCAGTTCGGATCCTTGATAGGCAAGTGAAAAAGTTGAGGAACAAAGAGGTAGCTTCCGTAAAGGTGTTATGGAGGAACCACCTAGTAGAGGGTGCAACATGGGAGGCGGAGGCCGACATGAAAACCCGTTATCCTTATCTTTTTGATGTTTAAGGTTAGTATCTCTCTCTAATGATGTAAATGCGTTAGATATTGTGAATCTCTGTTGTTTTTGTGCAACTTTGCAAAACTCCTAGTTTTGGAGACTTCTAAAAATGGAGTCACTCTAAGGTGACCTTAGACAAATTGGAAGTTACCTTGTTTCTTGCATATTTGAGTCAAGTTTTGTGATTAAGGTATGGTTAATCCTTGCTGATATTGTATTGAGCATATTGATAAAATGAACTTTGTACTATTTGAATTGAGTGATAAATGATTGAGCTCATGCCTGTATGAAAAGGAGAAAAACCTCATGAGGAAATGTTGAGATCATGTATGGTAAATTGATGTTTTGAAGTATTTTTATGAAATAATATAATTCATGCTACGGAATATTGTAATTTGGTTGAGCTGCTAGTCTTGAGTCTACTCCCTTTTTTTAAGGGTGTTTGGTGTCATTCGGGGACGAATATTCCTAAGGGGGGGATAATGTAACATTTTGAAATATCGAGGTCATGTGATAAGACTTAAATGGGCTCCTTAGGATCTAAACCAGTGTTCCTAGCCAATTAGGCATATTTAGAGTCTTTGAAGTGGCGTTGGAACCGAAACTCTTAAACGTCTGGCAAATTGGTTCATAAGAGGGCTAGAGTGTCCTTTTAATTTAACCAAGTTGAAGAGTCGGAATTTGGTAAAACGGTTGTAACCATAGGTGTAAAATATTGTATGGGATGGTATCATGCTGGAAAAGTTAGGGTACGACTCCCCAAGGACCAAACGAGGACCCTCGAGGAGGACCCTTGAAGCAACAGGGCATGACGGACCCCATGGCGGGGCGTCACAGGCGAGACGGGGCGTCGAGGCCTCCGTCATGCCAGCCTTAGCACTTGGGGAGAAATCCTCCGCCTGCACAAGTCTCTGACCAGCGTGACGAATGTGCAGGACGGAGGGAAGCCAGTCCGTCACGGCCATGACGGTCCGTCGTCGTGGAACCGTCGTGCACTTGGGGAGAAAGCCTCCGCCTGCACAAGTCTCTGACCAACGTGACGGATGTGCAGGACGGAGGGATGTCAGTCCATCACGCCCACGACGGACCGTCATCGGGGATCCGTCGTGGAAGGTCTGTGGCAGTTTCGGAAAAGTTAGTTTTTAGTTAGTTAATTAATTAAGTGTCTTAGGGGTAATTAGGGGTTTAAGAGAGACTAATTAAGTGACTTAAGACCCTACTATAAATACCCCAACCCTCATTAGCCTAATGATTCTCTCAAAAACAAAACTCTCTTCCTTCTCTCTACTTTCTCTCTCTATTGGAAGACACCATTGGAGATCAACTTGGAGAGATCATTGGGGCTTGATTTAGCACGAAATTCACCATCAAAACGTCATCAAACCTTAAGGTATGGGATCTAATTCACCTTTGAGATTCTTTCCTCAAAGGGTTCCTTCAAAGCTTTTTCCAAAAAGTTGAGTTTCTTATGGGTTTCATCCAAATCCGAATTTGATCATGTGAATTGAGTTAATTAGGTATTCCTTGGGTTAGAATGAATAGATTATCATGAATTGTAACTTGATTATGGTGAATTGATGTAGTTTGATCTAGATTGTGGGTGATGACCCCTAACCCTTAACCCTAAATGTAGAATTGATATGGATTAGGTTGAGTTTGATAGAATTGATCTCCTAATTAGTTAAATGGTCTTTAATGATTGTCATTGCATTGATTATGGGTCTATTATGATGAATTGAAGTTCTTCTCACCTATGTTCTTGAATATTGAATCTAAGTTAAGAAGATACACTTGAGATCATGTTACTAAGCTTTGATGTAGTATTGCTTCATAGTATAGTGCTTCTCTTTGATTAGTTCTTGTGATTTATTATTGAATTACATTGATGTGATGATCTAAGATTGGTTGATCTATGGGTTGATGGTAAGGTCCTTTATTGATGGACTAGGGAGGAGTATTGGTAAGTCTTGATGATCCTAGCCTTTACTTCAAATTATGGTTAATTGTCATCAAGTGATAATGTTATGTTGAAGTATGCTTTGATTGATGTGATAAGTTGATATGATACATGAACTTATATGCTTAGGTTGGTTGTGAGGTTGCTAGGTGTAATGTAATATAGGGAAGTTGTACGATGTGCCCTATTATGATGAGATGTACAAGGGTTAACTTCACCTATATGAATTGTTAATGAAAGGACTAATTCTCATACAATTCTTATTGAGCTATAATGATGGTTATGCAAAGGGCTTGACCCTACTATCTAACTAAATTAAGATGGTTAATAAAGGTTAAAGCCTCGTCTATAAAAGGGAACTTAGCTTAGCACCGAGCGAACTTGACAATGGGAGGTGATGACTTGTCCCTAAAAAGGAAAGATTCATCCTAGAAGTTGCCTATGTGACGATAACTCCCATGTTTGAGGGATGTGTCACTTTAAGGGATTCCCATGAGGAGCGGCCCATATTACCAAATGGTATAAATAGGGATATCTACCTCTTAGTTCTTGAACTATGTTGCCACCATAGGATACTAGCTAGTGGATCCACCTAGATAGCTTTGTTCACGTTAGGTTCTACCTTGGCCGGTAGACCACCTTCCATCGGTGTAAGGTTTCATGACACCGAATTCCACATTCGATTATGTGGTCTATGTCGGTTAAGGTAAACGTTCCCTAAACTAAAATGAATGAATAAGATATAAGCTAATCAAAGTAACTTGAGAGGTTGGCTATAGCTTAGGTAGGGGTATGGGACTCTACCTACGCCTTGCACTAGTTTGCCTTGATAGGAACTTTGAGAGGTCAATATTATACATGTAAAGCGATGGTGTGATGTAAATGGTTTGTATGTTGAGTAACATGCTTATGAATATAATGTTGTTGTCTTTGCTTGAAGAAGGATGTATCATGACATGAAGAGTATGTTGGTAAGTAAATTGCTAATTGTAGTCTTGGTAGGTTACTTGATTGAGTAGGAGACATGGTAATTTTATTTGATCATTGCACTTGTGACTTATTAAAGGTTATCATTAGTATACTTTGCTTTGCTATGGTTTAATTGCATATGTAGTCTATTATGTTTTCATAAATGTCCCTTTTTAAATATATTTGATTGGTAATTGTATATGAGATTCCATACTTAGTACATGTGGAGTACTAATCCCTTTTCTTTCCCTTTTCCCAAACATTTTAGGTTTGGGTCGTTGAGCTTGATCCAAATTGCTAGGAAGGAAGACTTGGGTATTTTGCCATCCAAGTGGTAGGTCCTCACTCTCTCGAGGACGTGACCGACACCTCTTATATGATGTGTAGTTACTATGATTCTATGTTGACTCTGTTATTCTCTTGAGACGATGTAGTAGACAGCCTATATGCGGCTTCTTTCATTTGATGTAGGGCTATGCCCAAGACTTATTGTAATCGATAGATGGTTTATGAGATGAGACGGTTTTATGACTATTATTTTCTAAATATATAAGTGTATGAAATAAAAGTAGAAGACTAAGTAATCTTTGGATATGAACAAGTCTATGTATACTTGATATATATAATTATGTGTATGTAGAGGTCTATGTAAACCTCCGAGTAATTTTAGATAAAAAGTTTTAATTCTTTCTGATTTTTAGTCGATGAATGTTATGACGAAGCTAAGAGGCTTGTCTTAGTCCTCCGAGAGGACGACGACGCCGGTTACGTCTTGGGGGTAAACCCGGATGTGACATTGATCTTTGACAAAACGAAAAAGAGTCAATCCGTATCAATTTACAAACATTTAGCACGGGGCCATGACAAGAAACACAAAATGAACATCCCAGACTTGATAGTGACAATAAAATCATGCTCCAAGGTGACTTAACAAAATATCATCGGCATGCTCTTATTCTACTTAAACAAAATAAGTCTTAAAGTAGGTGAAAACTCTAATGAGACTTAACAGGAAGAATATTTGACCTATAGCTAACCATACCAACAAACAGTAAAGACTCCGAACAATTATCAAAATCGGCGATGGTTTAAAGAAATGAACATATATATGTAAAAAAAATCATGCATATTATATATCTATATATATTATTTTTATTATTTTTTTTAGACAAAAAAAAGAAAAAAAAAAGTCGTGAGCCAAAACAATTGGACACCTTCACAAAAAAAAAACACAACTTCACAGCAAGAAAATGAAATTTAAATCCACCAGAATTTGTTAGCATGATCAAAACCGACATTTTTATCCCTATTTTAATAAAAACGAGCTAACTACACAACCCCGATGGCGAGATCAGCTATTGCTCAATACGAATATTATACAAAAACAAAATCATTCAATTTATCATACAAGAGAAAATAAGCATGAAAGACACTACACATAATACAAAAGAAAGCACAAAGTACTGACTGGCATGTTCTTCTCAACAAGACGAGTTTAATGACAATCAAAAAAAAAAAGACAAAGAACTAAACCTTTATGATGGCTGGATCAAAGGACACATGAAAATATTAGGCTAAGATGATAATATAATATCTCAGATTGTGAAGAAACACATTAACATGAAGATGAATACCAAGATTCAGCTAGCCTTAGGCGAACAATGGAGCCAACGAATCTAACTACCAACACATAATCCCAAAGAATTCTAACATGCTTACAGTAAAAAAAAATTACAGGTAAAACGAGTCTGAAGCAAAAGAATACAACAAAAGAATCAAATTGTTCTTAATAGCTGTATCTTTATCAAATATTGAACCCATAATACACCAAGCAATTTCGACGAATATAAAATTTATGTCTATGCTAACTCGTGGCATACTTAGAGAAGCTGGCCGAAGCTAGTGAAGGAATGTCACATTTTTTGTTTTAAAGAGATAGAAATATGCTAATGAACAAAACTAATCCAAGTAGTAATACATCAATTAACAGATTAGGGAATAAATTACTTATACCATGGCAAACCGTCTGGCTCCACTTCAACATGTGAACAATGGACTGGATGTTCTTTCAGCTCTATATCCAAAGGATCAATATAATCAGTGTCTGGATGTTTAAACATTGATGCAATTGTAGCAAGAGCATCGGCCAACTCATTCTGTATTCTGGGAGTATGTCTGAACTCGATCTTGCGAAATCTCTTGCACAACTTCTGTACATACTGTACGTAAGGAATAATCTTTGGGTTCTTCACAGCCCATTCTCCTTGAACTTGATGAATCAAAAGATCTGAATCTCCAATAACCAACAACTCGTAGACATTCATGTCGATGGCCATTTTCAACCCAAGAATGCAAGCTTCATACTCAGCCATGTTGTTCGTGCAATTAAATCGGAGCTTAGCTGCCATGGGATAGTGCTGACCAGATTCTGACACTAAGACCGCTCCGATGCCTTTCCTTTGGTGATTCTCCGCTCCATCAAAGATTAATCTCCACCCAGGATATGCTTCAGAAATATCTTCACCCACAAATGACACTTCTTCATCGTGAAAATAAGTTTTGAGTGGTTCATACTCTTCATCAACAGGATTCTCTGCAAGATGATCAGCCAAGGCCTGTGCCTTTATTGCTTTCTGTGTCACGTACACAATATCAAACTCACTCAACAGCATTTGCCACTTAGCTAACTTTCCGGTTGGCATAGCCTTCTGGAAAATATACTTCAACGGATCCATTCTGGAAATGAGATATGTAGTATACGAAGACAAATAATGTCTTAACTTCTGGGCAAGCCAAGTCAAAGCACAACACGTTCTCTCCAATAGAGTGTATCGAGACTCGTATGGAGTAAACTTCTTGCTTATGTAATAGATAGCTCTTTCCTTTTTCCCTGTTTCGTCGTGTTGACCGAGTACGCATCCGAATGCACTATCTGATACGGACAAATACAGCAATAAAGGACTCCCGTCTCGCGGAGGAACCAATACTGGCGGATTTGACAAATAGTTTTTGATAGCGTCGAAAGCAGTCTGACACTCTTCAGTCCACTTTGTCGGAGCATCTTTCTTCAACAGCTTGAACATAGGCTCGCACTCCACGGTTGATTGAGCTATGAATCGACTGATGTAGTTCAACCTCCTTAAGAAATTCATCACCTCTTTTCTCGTCTTCGGCGGAGGTAACTCTTGAATTGCTTTGATCTTGGAAGGATCGAGCTCTATACCTCTTCTACTGACTATAAATCCCAACAACTTGCCGGCTGGCACTCCAAAAGCACATTTGGCGGGATTTAATTTCAAATTGCAACGATGCAAACGATCAAAGAACTTCTTCAAATACATCAAGTGGTCCGAACTTTCGCGGGACTTGATTATGACATCATCCACATATACCTCGATCTTCTTATGAATCATATCATGAAATATGGTCGTCATAGCCCTCATATAGGTAGCACCAGCATTCTTGAGGCCAAATGGCATCACCCTATAATGATATACACCCCAAGGTGTAATAAAAGTTGTCTTTTCTGCATCTTCCTCGTCCATCAGAATCTGATGATAACCTGCGTAACAATCTACGAATGAATGCATTTAATGCTTAGAACAGTTGTCAATCATAATATGAATGTTCGGCAATGGAAAATTATCCTTAGGGCTGGCTTTGTTGAGATCTCTGTAGTCGACACAAATCCTAATTTTCCAGTCTTTTTTGGCGATCGGAACAACATTGGCCAACCAAGTCGGGTATTATGTCACTTCCACCAATCAAGACTTAATCTGCTTGGTGATCTCTTCTTTAATATTTAAACTCAACTCAGTCTTGAATGTTCGAACCTTTTGCTTCACCGAATCAAACCATGGATTAATAAGCAGTTTGTGGGACACGACATCGGTACTCAGTCCTTGCATATCACTGACTTTCCAAACGAACACATCAATGTATTCAGTGAGTAAGTGTATTAGATCCTTATTCTGAGTTTCATTCAAGTGAACGCTGATTTTGGCCTCTTTAATGCACTCTTGGTCTCCCGATTTACAGTCTCAGTTTCCTCTAAATTCGGTTTATGCTGATTTTCAAACTGCAGAAATTTTTCAGCAACATATTCCAGTACCTCATTTTTCTCTTCGTATTCATCAACCTCGTCATCAACTGCCTCACTTTGTTTGTTCATCTCCTGACATGACACGACATTGGCAAGTTTAAAACTTATATTACTGAAACCATAAATAGACAGAGTTAGAAAATCAAAGCATAACAGATGATTAAAAAAACAAATTTTAAAATAAAAGAGGCTTTCATTAAAATGGAAAAACAATGCAAACTTTGGCCATGGCAAGGCTATATTGCCTTTTTAAACATCACGATGGGAATTTAAAGTTCAAACATTTAAGAAAAAGAAAAATGGTGGGTCTCGGGCCTCTTCCGGACTACCACCGATTTAAACATGCATAAAACGATGCCCTTCTACCAAGGAGTTTGGGAGATCAGGATGGGCGTGGAGGTCCAGTTCTGCAACGTCTCTCCGGGCTCAGCATCACGGAATCCCGTCAGCTCGACCTCTTCTTCAATAATAGCATCAATTTCTTCAAAAAGGCCACAGATTCCTTCCCCCAGGTCCTCCTCCTCGGCATGCTCATGAACTGGAAAGGATTGATACAGATGAGGGATCGGCTTGGCCAATGCTTGATCCTTCTTCTTCTTCATCTTCTCATTGTCTACATACCCCATTCCATATTTCGCCCCCTTGGCAGAAACTTGAATGGGCTCAACAATTCCTTGGGAATTCCTTCCCAACCCAAAACCTGGTTCAAAACCACTTGTTGACACCCAATTTTTACCCTCCCCAATTTAATTAATTTTTAAGCTTCTTTGCTTTCAAACAATTTGAAATAATTATTTTGGAAACCAAAAACGATTTCAAAAAAAAAAATGAATTTGGGATTCTCCCACATCGTTCCTAACAATAAATTTCCCCCCAAATTCTTCCTATATAAGCCACCTCCATTTATTGTTTTAAGGGAGGAAAAAGGAAGATTTTTTGGAGACTAAAGAGTACCCTAAATATTTTGGGAATTCTTGGTTCCTTAGTTTAAAATTTTGTGGCTTTTGTGTCTGTTCGAGTTTAGAGAGGTGGTGGAATAGTCTCCGCTAAACTCGTCATCCGGTTCGCTGCCCAGAACCAGGTAATATTTCTTGTTTCTAATTTCCGTTAGGCGTGTTCATAAATTCTGTTTAGATTAGTTTGTAGTAATGTGTTTAGCATAGTTAGATTTTGTTATGTTCGTTTAAGTCGAGCCTAAATATTATAGTCATGTTTGGTTCTTAGTTGTGATAGAATTAGTTAGTTTAATTGTGATTTCTTTTCTTTCACCTTGTTTAGTGAATTTTAGCTATGGTTTTATCTAAAATTTGCAGTAGCCATTAATATTCTGATTGTTTGAGTTAGTTACTGTGACATTTGTTTTCTCTCTAAGCTTGTTTCCTACTTTAAAATCGACAAATGAATTTACATTTTAGGACTAGCTATTGTTTATTCCTTAATATTCATCTAAGCTAGTTGTGATCTAGTAAGCTAATGCTCATTAATGTTTAGTAGAGGAACTTCTTAAGCGATGTTATTTGTTTGGGTCTTTTGGTTAAGAATTTTAGTCTTGCAATCTGTATCTCTAGGCTCTAGCATTTATCTTCAGTTTTTATTTATTTTATTTTATTTTTTTTCTTCATATATGTGTTGGTTAAATCACTCTGAGATTTTGGATCTTTTTCTCTTGAATATGTTTCTATTATGATCTTCTTCTTGCTTTAAGTATGTGATTGAAATTTATGATTGTGTTGTTTATTGGTTTGAATGTGGAAAAATTGTGTCAGGTTTGGAAATTAATCCTTCTCTGTTTCTGTTGGTTTCCTCCATTGTTTGACATACTTGACTTACATCATTGTGTATTGTTTGAGTTTTATTTATGTGTTAAACTAATGTTAGACCTTTCTTGTTAATTTGATAATTTATATTTCCCTCTTCTTCTTTGCATAACTCTCGCCGAATGAGTCTAATGGACTCTCTTCTCTTGCATCTCCTCGTCTATCGAGTCGACCTCCCTCAAGCCCTTGAAAGCATAGCTTAATATTATTGGGCTAAAAACTCAAGAAGACAGCAGTAGCAGTGGTTTCAAGTTGCTCAAGTTGCTGGAAAATCAAAAAAATTGGACTCAAAAGAGTCCAATTTGAACTCGGCAGCATTAACAGTAGCCGAAGCGGCTGGGAATAAAAAATTGGACTTTAAAAGGGTCTAATTTTGAGCAGTTTGCAGCAGCCAAATAAAGGCTGAAAGTTTAGCGAAAATCAAAGTTTTTCTCTTATCTTCTTTATTCTTATATTGTTTAATTTAGTTTCTTTTTTTCTCTTATCATTGTGTGTTGTGTTCGTTAACCTATTTATTTTTATTAATTTAGGTGAATCCTCGGAGGAGTTTTTATTTTATATTATGATGTTTGTTATTTTAAAAATTTCAAACTTTCAAACTCTTTTCAACTTAACTAATTTAAGCTTATAGAATAACTTGAAAACCTTTTATGTGCTTTCAGAGTTATTGAAAAGCATTGAATCCATGTTCTTGAGTTTGAACTAACTAATTTAGTTCAAATTTTTGAATAGGATAAAATTCTTAAGTTTCTTAAAATAAATTAGTTGTCTTTTAATTTAATTTAAAACTTTGTATGAATGACTTGAGGATCGTTAATATCCTTTCATAGTTATTTTAAACAAGGTCTTTCAATCCACGTTTATGTGTTTCAGCATTTGTATAGTTCAAAATACGACTATGGATTGTATGAATGACTTGAGGATCGTTAATATCCTTTCATAGTTATTTTAAACAAGGTCTTTCAATTCACGTTTATGTGTTTCAGCATTTGTATAGTTCAAAATACGACTATGGATAAAAGTTTGAGATAAATCTTGAGACTTTTAGAAGTATCAAAATATTTCTATATAGTTTCGATCAAGATTTTTTTTATTTTTATAATTAATTCTTTATTATAAAATTAGCCAAACTTTTAAATTCGTCGGTCAACCGCGTGTTAGCAGATTTTCTAAGATGCCTAAACCCTTCCTTAGAAAATTATTTGAACCCTTACCCAAAACTCTGGTTTATTACATTTTATTTTTAAAAAGAATTATTTTTTAAAAAATGGTTTTCTTAATTTTTTCCTAAAAGATTAAGTGGCGACTCTAAAATTTCAATTTTTTTTCAAAAACTTTAACAAAATTGCCAAAGTTGCGAAATCGGCTTCGAAACCTTCAGTTTTTGAAATCGGGTGTCAACAGAATGGCGACTCTGCTGGGGATTCATCTAGGTTCTAACCAAAAGGATTTTATTGTTTGGCTAACTATTATTGTATTAACTGTTATTTGATGCAATTATGTGTTTAAATTTTGATTTATTAACTATTATATTGCATTCATGACATCTTCTGATATTATATGTACAGTATATTAAAGAATGGTTTGCGGAACCGCAGCCAGACTTTTTATACTCAACCTTTGTCCGAAATTATCGATAATTTATTGGTTCGTCATGCGTCCAATGGTTATCGTGAAATTCAGCCTAAGTTGTCCGCTTAGGTTCCCGGTCCTTCAAAAGTCACTCTTAGTCAACTAAGTTAGAGCTCAACCAAAACCCTTTTTAGGTGCATTAACCTAAGATGATCCAATACCCAAGGTGTATTGGACCCATTAGAAGAACACCTTGAGTCTGATTGACCTCGGTCAATATAAGACGATCATTCAACTATTTGTTATATTTGAAGGATATGTATGTCGATTTGTAAGTACCATTGTCCTTTGGGGTTGGGATTTTTATCTTTATAGGTAGTTTCTTTGTTTAAATTCAAATGAAGTCAAGAAGAAATTCAAAAGCATCAAGAAGTTCGGGAATGAAGATTCATATGGAAGCTTAGCTTAGTTTACCATTGTGCCCCTGCGTGGGATTGCTATGTATTTCCCTCCCCTTCTATTATGTATCCCCGTTTGTTTTATTTACAAATTTTTTGTATAATTTTTTTTTTTTTTTGGGCAATGGAACGATTTACAAATGATATACACATCCTTCAAACGTTAGGCTTACCTTTGGCTTAAAAGGTCACATGTATGTTAGGAGGCGTTATAATTGTTTGTGTGTTAAATGTTACAAATTTTGTTTCATTTGTGCTTGTTTGACCTATGTGTTTATATACATACGTTTTGCTTTAAACGTAATTGGTCCATTATTCAATTCCAATGTTTTAGAACATCAATCCAATTTTCAAACCTTCCAAAATACTATAAATCCATAACCAAAATACATTCAAAATCACTCAAGTTTTAAGTTCAATAGAGCTTTAAAAAATTATTAGGTCATCATTCAAATTCACGTTGACCTCGTTATTTCTTGAAAATTATTTTCCACACCTACTTGCCGGCGTTACTAAACATTCCTTCAATTTCGGGCGAATATCGAGACGTTTTGTTTCTCCAAAAGAGCTTTTCAATTGAAGCTTCCAAAATCTACACTTGAATCTTTACTCAGATTCTTTTCTTTCGTTAAAATTTTAGTTCACAATAATAATTTTTTTTCATTTGATCATTTTCTAGAAACTCGCCTTCCTCGAATTTTGGACTAATTTGTTTTAAGCAAAATAAATGTAATTCGTTTTATATGATTTTGGTTGATTATTATGATTAATGGACTAACTCTCTTGTTTTTGAGTTGTTTTTAGAAAGAGAGATTGTTTCGTGTTGGTAATCAAACTTGCTCACTTCATCAAAGTACCCGCTGGCAGAACAATCATATTTTACACGGTCTAAGGTCAAGGGAAGCTCTACAGACTCTTCATTTCTTACTTGGACTTCTAAGAGAGCTCGATCAAAAATGGATTCCACTATCAACATGGTTGTTTCATTCGAAATGATCTCCACTTCATCTATACCGGTCAATCCTAGTGCCTCAGTAGCAACAGAATCACCTATGGAAGTCATTGCTCGTCTAGAGCGACAAATTAGCACACTGAATCTCCTAGTAGCTCAATACCAAGCTGTTTCTCCGAATCAACCACCTGATGCTCGCCAAAAGGGGCCCATGCCACCTGTGTATCCGACTTCGACTGAGTTTCATCAAGGAGATCACTTTGCCACCTTTCAGCAAACTCAAAGCGCCTCACTCACTAATTCAACTCAGGATACTCCTCTTGTGTACACATTTGCTCCTCCAAAAGCTCCAACGTTAACACATCACACTCCGCCAGTGTACACTTATGTCATCGCTCCACCTATTACCAAGATTCCAAAGTTTCACCACCCAGATGTTAATCACTATATTGAAATTGAGGGCGATGGAAAATCAATTGATGCTGAAATGATGAATAAAAAGATGAAAAGCTTGGAGGATGCTATGAGAGATCTTCGGGGGTTCGATAGTAGCCAGAGTGTTAGATACGAAGAATTGTGCACATTTCCTGAGGTTGAGTTGCCACCCGGTTACAAGATTCCAAAGTTTGAGAAATTTAGTGGATCAGGAAATCCGTTCTTTCACTTGAAAATTTACTGTGAAAAGTTGATTGGCGTTGGAAACAACGAAGGTATAAGAATCAAGTTGTTCAATCAAAGTCTGACTGGAAAAGCATTGGAATGGTACTCTAAACAAGATGTGACCAAATGGCGCACTTGGGATGATTTGGCGAATGCTTTTGTGGATCACTACAAGTTTCATGTTGAGATCACTCCTGATAGAATCTCTATTACCAAGCTAAAAGCCAAGTCGACTGAACGCTTTCGAGAATATGCCATTCGTTGGAGAGAAGAAGCTTCTAGGGTGCACCCACCTATGGAGGAATCAGAAATGATCACTTACTTCATTCAGGCTCAAGACTCAGAATACTATGAACGAATGGTGACAATGGGTGGAAAGACATTTGCTGAAGTTATCAAAGCTGGAGAAATGATTGAAGACGGTCTCAAAACTGGCAGAATACTGAGTCACTCCTCATCTCAATTTGCTAATAGAACCTATCAAACGGGTTCTTTTGGAAAGAAAAAAGAGAAAGAAGTTATGATGATAACGACCCAAGGAGCTGCATCATACAACCGTCAACCACCTCCAGGCTATCCTTATTCACAATACTATGTTTGCAACAATCAAGCAACATTTCGTTCTCCACGACCAATGCAAAATCCTCGAAATAGTGCACCTCGTCCTAATTTTGAGAAAAAACCTCCCAGAGTCTTCACTCAATTGAGCGAGACACGGAGTCAACTTTTTGAGAGATTGAAAGAGGCAGGAATACTTCATCCAGTGGAAGCCAAGACTGTGAATACTTCAGCCGAGTGGTATGACCCAAGTAAGCGTTGTGCTTATCATTCAGGGGTTGTTGGTCATGATACCGAGAAATGTATCACTCTCAAACACAAAATTCAAGATCTAATTGACAACGAATTGGTTAAACTTGCTCAAGCTCCACCAAATGTGAACACCAATCCTCTACCCAAGCATAAGGAGTACTAGTTAGCATGACCAGTTGAAAAGAAGAAGCAAGTTTCCTGGAAGTTGCACTTTTGGCATTTTTTAGTCTTGCATTTTGGAGTTTGTTTTATTTTTCTGTAATCGCACTTTTATCGCTTTGTTTCTTTGTAAGTGTTTGTTTGGATTTGATTTCCCTTTTAAGTATCTTTTATTTGTTGGAACTACGTTTGACCTGATTCCTGATTAACGGGATACGTAGGCGCCACACCGGCTCGGTCATGTTCCCTGTAAGTTTTTCATTTTCTTTATAATGAAAACTGGGGCAGAATTTTGAGAGGATCTCAAAATTCATCGAAAAGAGAAATTTATTCGGTCCAGAATCAAAGATCACTTCAGAGTTGCAACCGAGACAGAATTTTTGAGATTCACTCAAAAATTCAACTAAAAACTACAGAAAGTTCAAAATTTATGTTATGTTTTAAACTGGGTCAAAATTTTTGAGGAGGGTCCTCAAAAATTCCATCAAGCGACATTTCAAGACCAAACAAGTTTGTAATCCAGAAGGCAAAGGAGCATCAGGATGGCAAGACAAAGCCAACATGAATCAGTCTCTCAAAACTAAGAATTTTTCTTTGGATGCAGGAACTATAAAGTTACAAGATCATTAGACCCACGGTGGCCTCGTCATAACTCAGATGATTTCTACTCTTGCTCATCTTCTAAAATTTTCCTTTTAATTCATTGTGACTTACATATTCTACATTTTTTTTACCAGATGGAATAGCTTGGCAAAATGGCGAAGACCATAAGACGTTTTCCAGACCAATATAAGGTTTCATTAGAATTGGATTCAAAATTTCCAAAGGTCTTTTCAATTTCTAGAGGATCAAGCCAGACGTTCACCAGACAAAGAACACGCGCTAGTCCTTATCTAAAGACGTTCTTATGAAGGGTTCTCGACACCAAGGATCCAATCCAACAAGCCCTTTTATCATCTGTTTTTACGTTAACAAGTTTTGCCCTCTATTATTTCTAATCCTTTGTCTCTTCTGTGACAAATATTTCGTTCTCTTTAAATTCTGTTAATTTTCGTACTCGAACTACGTCAGACCTGATTTCTTGTTCCAGCAAGATACGTAGGCAATCCTATTTAAGGATTCAGTCTTCCTACTATTTCAAACTACAGACCTCCGAGAAAAAATGAGCATGTTTTTGAATAAGTCATTCTTGTTTCTTACAAATTATTTGAATTAAGTACCCTTGAACTGGAAACAGGGGCAACTTTTTGAAATAGTTTAAAGTTCTCCAAATCTTCGTTCAACTTCAAGTTTCAAAGATAACCTTTATCAAACCAATCTTCTCTTTATACGAGATTCCAGATTAAAAGTAGGGACCCGTCTCGCGTGAGATCCCTAGTCAGTCTTTAGCGCCTCCTTTCAAAGTTAAAAGCTCTTGATTTGTTCTTCCAGAATCTCGCGTTCTCTATGATTACCAGATCGTCATGACTCGTTCAAAAGTCTTGACATTTATTAATTTATATGTTCTTTCTAACAAATTTTCAATGAGCGCAGGGACGACAAAACTTTAATGACAATCAGAGATGTTCTTTATCATAGGACATTATTATTAGAGAGTCACTTCCTTCAATGTGACACGTTAAATTATTATTGGAGAGTCACTTCCTTCAACGTGAAACGTTAAATTATTATTGGAGAGTCACTTCCTTCAACGTGACACGTTCAATTATTATTGGAGAGTCACCTCCTTCAACGTGACATGTTAACTTATTATTGGAGAGTCACTTCCTTCAACGTGACACGTTAAATTATTATTGGAAAGTCACTTCCTTCAATGTGACACGTTAAATTATATTGGAGAGTCACTTCCTTCAATGTGACACGTTCAATTATTATTGGAGAGTCACTTCCTTCGACGTGACATGTTAACTTATTATTGGAGCGTCACTCCCTTCGACGTGACATATTAAATTATTATTGGAGCGTCACTCCCTTTAACGTGACACATTAATTTATTATTGGAGCGTCACTTCCTTCAACGTGACACGTTAATTTATTATTGGAGCGTCACTTCCTTCAACGTGACACGTTAAAATTATTATTGGAGCGTCACTTCCTTCAACGTGACACGTTAATGTTATTATTGGAGCGTCACTTCCTCCAACGTGACACGTTAAATTATTATTGGAGAGTCACTTCCTTCAATGTGACACGTTAAAATTATTATTGGAGCATCACTTCCTTCAACGTGACACGTTAATTTATTATTGGAGCGTCACTTCCTTCAACGTGACATGTTAAATTATTATTGGAGAGTCACTTCCTTCAATGTGACACGTTAAAATTATTATTGGAGCGTCACTTCCTTCAACGTGACACATAATTTATTATTGGAGCGTCACTTCCTTCAACGTGACAAGTTATATAATATTATTGAATCACCACATAGTTCAAACTGACATACTATTTGGAACTGCCACCTCCTTCAAGAGAATAACACTTGAAATTGGATCGTCATCTCCTTCAGTATGACATGCTATACCAGGCTTGCACAAATTATATTTGTATTTGTGTTACATTTTCCACTGACAACGTTTGCCAGACTTTCCAATACATAAAGTGGACTACGTCAAATAGGACGCAGCATAGAGTGAAACTTTTTCTTAGCAGCGAACTGGGGCATAGTCCAAAGAGGAATATCAAACTCTTAGGACGCGAGTTGAGGAGCGACTTCCACCACAATCAAACCACAATCCAATCCTAAGGCATGTGGATATTTTCTTGGGTTTATTAGTTTTAGTTTCGCCTTCAGTAAAAATTTCAACTCGCATCGAAGGGAAAATTTTCAAATTCGAGTGACAATATACCTAGAGCTTTGGAAGTTATGTCCATGTAAGTTCTTACCTATGGGTGCGAAGGGCCCCGCATTCACAGTTGAGATGGTTGCAAGCCTCTTTTCCGCGCTCAATTATTTTGTCACTCGTCCTTAAGTTAAAGCTTATTTTCGCATACGAGATTCCCTTTTCAACCGATTGAGTCAAACTACAAGCAATCTGATTTCCTAAGTTCAGGGATATGTAGGCGGGCTCAATGTTGAAAACTCAATTGTACTCCAACAATTCTGTCATCACCCCATTCTCGAGCTTTTCGGTCTCTCCAGACTTCGACACCGAAATAGCTTTTGCACCTCTTTCAAAATCGTGCATTAAAACAAGCGTATAGAACTACAAGTGACCTGAATTCTCGTATAGCCTGAGATATATAGGAAACCCACTCCCAGGGCTCGGCCACAATTCCTAAAGTCCATACCAAAGGCTCTTTCATGAAAGATGAGGATGTGGTTAGTCAAAATTGGATTTGTCAATTTCATTTGCCTCGGATTTCTTTCACCAATTCAAGTCAAACGAGGGGCAGTTGTTGACACCCAATTTTTACCCTCCCCAATTTAATTAATTTTTAAGCTTCTTTACTTTCAAACAATTTGAAATAATTATTTTGGAAACCAAAAACGATTTCAAAAAAAAAATGAATTTGGGATTATCCCACATCGTTCCTAACAAGAAATTTCCCCCAAAATTCTTCCTATATAAGCCACCTCCATTTATTGTTTTAAGGGAGGAAAAAGGAAGATTTTTTGGAGACTAAAGAGTACCCTAAAGATTTTGGGAATTCTTGGTTCCTTAGTTTAAAATTTTGTGGCTTTTGTGTCTGTTCGAGTTTAGAGAGGTGGTGGAATCGTCTCCGCTAAACTCGTCATCCGGTTCGCTGCCCAGAACCAGGTAATATTTCTTGTTTCTAATTTCCGTTAGGCGTGTTCATAAGTTCTGTTTAGATTAGTTTGTAGTAATGTGTTTAGCATAGTTAGATTTTGTTATGTTCGTTTAAGTCGAGCCTAAATATTATAGTCATGTTTGGTTCTTAGTTGTGATAGAATTAGTTAGTTTAATTGTGATTTCTTTTCTTTCACCTTGTTTAGTGAATTTTAGCTATGGTTTTATCTAAAATTTGCAGTAGCCATTAATCTTCTGATTGTTTGAGTTAGTTACTGTGACATTTGTTTTCTCTCTAAGCTTGTTTCCTACTTTAAAATCGACAAATGAATTTACATTTTAGGACTAGCTGTTGTTTATTCCTTAATATTCATCTAAGCTAGTTGTGATCTAGTAAGCTAATGCTCATTAATGTTTAGTAGAGGAACTTCTTAAGCGATGTTATTTGTTTGGGTCTTTTGGTTAAGAATTTTAGTCTTGCAATCTGTATCTCTAGGCTCTAGCATTTATCTTCAGTTTTTATTTATTTTATTTTATTTTTTTTCTTCATATATGTGTTGGTTAAATCATTCTGAGATTTTGGATCTTTTTCTCTTGAATATGTTTCTATTATGATCTTCTTCTTGCTTTAAGTATGTGATTGAAATTTATGATTGTGTTGTTTATTGGTTTGAATGTGGAAAAATTGTGTCAGGTTTGGAAATTAATCCTTCTCTGTTTCTGTTGGTTTCCTCCATTGTTTGACATACTTGACTTACATCATTGTGTATTGTTTGAGTTTTATTTATGTGTTAAACTAATGTTAGACCTTTCTTGTTAATTTGATAATTTATATTTCCCTCTTCTTTTTTGCATAACTCTAGCCGAATGAGTCTAATGGACTCTCTTCTCTTGCATCTCCTCGTCTATCGAGTCGACCTCCCTCAAGCCCTTGAAAGCATAGCTTAATATTATTGGGCTAAAAACTCAAGAAGACAGCAGTAGCAGTGGTTTCAAGTTGCTCAAGTTGCTGGAAAATCAAAAAAATTGGACTCAAAAGAGTCCAATTTGAACTCGGCAGCATTAACAGTAGCCGAAGCGGCTGGGAATAAAAAATTGGACTTTAAAAGGGTCTAATTTTGAGCAGTTTGCAGCAGCCAAATAAAGGCTGAAAGTTTGGCGAAAATCAAAGTTTTTCTCTTATCTTCTTTATTCTTATATTGTTTAATTTAGTTTCTTTTTTTCTCTTATCATTGTGTGTTGTGTTCGTTAACCTATTTATTTTTATTAATTTAGGTGAATCCTTGGAGGAATTTTTATTTTATATTATGATGTTTGTTACTTTAAAAATTTCAAACTTTCAAACTCTTTTCAACTTAACTAATTTAAGCTTATAGAATAACTTGAAAACCTTTTATGTGCTTTCAGAGTTATTGAAAAGCATTGAATCCATGTTCTTGAGTTTGAACTAACTAATTTAGTTCAAATTTTTGAATAGGATAAAATTGTTAAGTTTCTTAAAATAAATTAGTTGTCTTTTAATTTAATTTAAAACTTTGTATGAATGACTTGAGGATCGTTAATATCCTTTCATAGTTATTTTAAACAAGGTCTTTCAATCCACGTTTATGTGTTTCAGCATTTGTATAGTTCAAAATACGACTATGGATTGTATGAATGACTTGAGGATCGTTAATATCCTTTCATAGTTATTTTAAACAAGGTCTTTCAATTCACGTTTATGTGTTTCAGCATTTGTATAGTTCAAAATACGACTATGGATAAAAGCTTGAGATAAATCTTGAGACTTTTAGAAGTATCAAGATATTTCTATATAGTTTCAATCAAGATTTTTTTTTTATAATTAATTCTTTATCTATAAAATTAGCCAAACTTTTAAATTCGTCGGTCAACCGCGTGTTAGCAGATTTTCTAACATGCCTAAACCCTTCCTTAGAAAATTATTTGAACCCTTACCCAAAACTCTGGTTTATTACATTTTATTTTTTTTAAAATTTATTTTTAAAAAAATGGTTTTCTTAATTTTTCCTAAAAGATTAAGTGGCGACTCTAAAATTTCAATTTTTTCTCAAAAACTTTAACAAAATTGCCAAAGTTGCAAAATCGGCTTCGAAACCTTCAGTTTTCGAAATCGGGTGTCAACACCACTTTGCAACATCACAGTGGCAATTATTTTATACACAGAAGGCATGAGAGACTGTGGGGCCAAGTCTTCACCGGTGGCATTTACCAGCTCCACCATGTAAAAATCAGTGCCTCGAGACACTTCATCAATAATAGGCGCTTGTCTGCCAGAATGACTACCCTCTCCATGAATAACCAGCTCTTCGTTCTTCCATACGAGTTTCATCATCTGATGAAGAGTAGAGGGCACAGCTCCAGCCATATGAATAAAAGGCTTCCCAAAAGAAGGTTATAGCTGGTGTCGATGTCCAAGACTTGGAACTGTGCGCTGAATTCTGCCGAGCCCAATTGGACAACAAGATTCACAGCTCCCAAAGTATCTCTCTGGACCCCATCGAAGGCTCTCACGTTGACTTGATTTTGCTCAAGTTTCCCCAAGTCAAACTTCAACTGCCTCAACGTCGACAATAGGCAAATGTTAAGACCACATCCATCATCCACTAAGACTCGATTGATAACCTTTTCACGACAAACAACAGTGATATGCAGCGCCTTGTTATGAGACTTCCCCTCAAAGGGCAACTCGTCGTCACAGAAACTAATGCGATGTCCTCGAATAACCTGGTGGATCATGGCGGCCACATTATTGCTGCTTGTGCCCGCGGGCACATATGTATCATCGAGTGCTTTCATCAAAGCTTGCCTATGTGATTGAGAACTCATCAACAGGGCCCAAACAGAAATCTGGGCAGGAGTTTTCTCCAAATGTTTGACAATAGAATAATCCTTTGGTTGCATTTTCCTCCAAAACTCCTCTGCTTCTCCTTCACTTATTGGCCTGTTAGTCTGATCCTTCTTTTGACCTCCGAGAGAAAGCTCGTCAGGAGTGTAACATCTTCCGGATCTGTTCATGCCTTGAGCAGCACCAGTTTCAATAACGAACCTTGGCTTGATAAAAGCTTTTGATGGCACCAAGGTAACAGCCTTTGCGGGTGTCAATATAACAAACTCTTTTTTCTCTTTGATAGTCAATGAAGCCACAGACCTTTCCAACTCGTCAGGGACGATTAGATCTATCAACTTTGTCATACACCAATCATCGTCTGTCTCTATCATATTCACGTTGCCGCCTCCATGGATCGGCAACGGGTTGGTGTTGACATTTGGTGCCGCTGGTTGGAGAGAGACTATATCTTGATTAATCAGATCCTGAATTTTATGCTTGAGGTTGATACAATCCTCAGTATCATGCCCAACACTGTTGGAATGATAAGCACATCTCTGGTCAAGTCTATAGAATTTTGAATTGACATCCACGGTTTTGGGCCCTATAGGGTGGATGTATCCGGCCGCATCCAGTTGCTCGTACAACTTTGTTCGACTTTCTGCGAGCACGGTGAAGTTACTCGAAGTCTTCTTCTCGAACCTAGGTTGAGACGGACCATAATTGCCTTGAGGAGGAGGCACCTGTTGGTAACTTTGGTTATTCGGACGAGGAGTTTGATTTCTTAGGTATGAATTTGTTTGGTAGTTTGGCATTGGAGCTTGATAGTTCGGGTGGGGGTTTTGATGTGGTGAAGCTTGGACTTGATATGCAGGAAGGGGTACTCGATAGCTCGACTGCACGTTAGCACAGTTGGGAGCCACACCCACATAATTAGGAGATGGAGTTTGGTAGAGTGGAGGGTGATTCGGATAAACTGGAGATGGATTTTGGTAATTTGGGGATGGACTTTGATATAGTGGAGCTTGGACACTTGGATAAGAGGGGGCAACATTTTGATAAACTGGAGGATTATTTGGATGACTAGCTTGCGTATAGCAAGCTTGATAGGATTGTTGGGAAGGTCGAGGACGACCTTGGGAATATGATGAGCTTCTGGGGTTTCTTCCCCTCATATGAAACAGCAACAATTTCTTCTCTCTTCTTCTTTAACAACCCTGAAGATCCAGGTGATGCGGCTACACGGGCTATCTTCCCCATTTTCAAACCATCTTCAATAGTCTCACCGATCTTGACTATTTCAGCAAACTTTGCTCCAACGAGCAACATAATTCTATCATAATATTCGGGTTCTTGTACTCGCACGAACACTTCAACGATTTCTTTTTCAAACATAGGTGGCCTCACCCTCGCCGCTTCTTTCCTCCACCTATAGGCAAATTCTCTGTAGCTCTTAGTAGACTTCTGCTTCATCTTCTCCAAAGAGTAACGATCAGGAACAATTTCTATATTATAAGCAAACCACTCGATGAAGTCCTTTGCCAGAGCATTCCAGCTGGTCCATTGTCGGGTTTCATGGGAGGTGAACCACTCTAGAGCCTCCCCACACAAACTTTGGCTAAAAATCCGCATCAGCAAAGCTTCATCCCTTCTAACTCCCACGAGCTGGTCACAGTAGGCTCTCAGATGAGCCATAGGGTTGCCTACTCCTCCGAAGGTATCAAACTTCGGAATCTTGAACCCTTTTAGAAGGTCCAGACTCGGGTGAATGCACAAATCTTCATAGTTAAGTCCGGTAGCATCGGGGACGCATTGAAGCTCTTTCATAGCCTTCTTGATTTCCTCTTTTATGTCTACTTTTGCTTCTTCCTTCGCCCTCCACTCTCTTTCCTGTTCCTCATAGTGTTCCAACTCAGAACCATACACGTCGTGCTCAGCATGGACAGGGATTTGGAAAGTGGTTCTTTTAGGCAAGGGTGGAGCTATGGAAGGACTCTGGGCGTTTTGAGCAGCTTGGTAATTTTGGGGGTAAGTTTGAGGGTTGGTGTTCTGATTTAAATGATGGTGGGATGCCTGAGGATTAGAAGTGTTCTGATTCAGATTTTGACTTTGGTTTTGCGGTGGTGGAGCGGATTGAGGTTGGGTATTTTGAAAATGAGAGGGCATTTGGGGGTGGTTATTCTGAGGATGTGGTGGAGTTTGATAAGAGGCTGAAGTATACTGCGGATTTTGGGTAGTTGAGTCTATAGCAGAGGGATTCTAAGCGAGCGGCACGCCTTGAGTTGGATCCACATTTGAGGAAGGAAAGTAGATAGGAGGCCTTCCCTCCGTAGCATTAACAGTAAAAACCGTCGGAGGCAGATCTTGTCTCCTTTGCATTTCCATTCTCATTTCTGCAATTTGGTGCATCAACTGCAGAATCAACTCGTTTTGGTCCGCTATGGTGGGTTGAGCCACCACAACATCAGTAAGACCTACTTCCTCGCTATTGTCTCCCATAATTGTCTTTCCTTTGTCAGAATTTTGCCCTTGGAAGGAATCTGCGGGACTTTTTGATCTGGTAAAGTAAGGATGATCTGTCAGCTTAATCAACACAGATCAGTTCAAATCACCTGAAGAGGAAAACAACTCAAAGGCAGATTTGTCAGTTCAAATTCGGAATACAAAATGCATAATATCACACATAGAGCAGATAAACACACAAGTTGCTACGTTTGAGGAATATCTTCAACCCACGAGTAAGGATGGAAACAGATTTTTTAACAAGCGGGAGTTTGCTTGTTTTCTAATTTGACGCTGTCTAAGAAAGGCTAAATCACGTTGAGCTATGGTCTTCTGCAACTAACCTTCGACGTCCGTTGATCTGATCTTCGTATTTCCTTGTAACATGAAAAAGGGGGGAAAGAATGAAAATTTTCAAAGATAGGGGCCGGGCCTTGAAAGGCTGCCTACGTATCTCACAAGGAGAAGTCAGGCCCAACGTAGTTCGAGTAGAAAATAAGACATTGATTTTTCATTCATCCCTTTAGGATGGTTACAACGGAAATTGAAAGAATACAAAGCTTTAAGGATAAAATAACGACTATATCTCGGTCATTTTCTTCTCGTATGCTACATCAGTCATGAGGAACAAACTCGACTCAAATCTTTCCCTGGTTGACGAGGGATTCGAGGTCATAGCGAAATCCAAGACATGTTGAAAGGCTATGATCTATGGGATCATGGTAAGCACAAGGTTTGAAGACTTCCCCCCCCCCCCCCAACGGGATCGAGACCTTTGTCATCATCGTGAAGGGAGGCTAAGACCCCATTCTTAACCAATTCCATGTAGATATGCAACATAGATTCCTTGAATGGAGTGAAGTAGTGACAAACAAACTGAGTGAGCTCAATTGGCTCTGACGGATCGTAAGTGAGAACGGTATTATTACCCCAAATGTGTGGGATATCCCCAATGTCGATCTGGCGGCAAAACATTATTTTGAGTCGCACACATTCCTCTATAGTGTGTCCTCGCTGATTTGGGTGGAAGGCACATACTTTTGAATAGCTTCCTTGCTCAATAAATGAAAATGACCCTTCCTCAGGTGCCCATCCAAGATGCTTATATAAAAAAACGCAAGTCACGACTCTTACCCCCACACTGTGTGTCGGCTCGTAGGCCGGGAGAGTGATCCATCTGTCTCCTCCTTTTAGACGGCCTAGAAATGGAGGCTTGTAGACAATTTCCTCGTCAGCTTCTTCGCCAATCGCTCCAGGATGAGTGTCATCTGGGCCACTACTAGCCTCTTGTTCGCGGATAGAGTATTTCCCGCACATTTTCTGAAGTTTGTCTATCATGTTATGATGGAACGCCTTGTTCTTCTTCCTTAATGCAGACATTCTTTCCTTCATAGCGATGAATTCTGCCATTTCCGCAGTCAGCTCCTCATCCAGTGCTGCATTTCTGGATAACAGAATGGCAGTTTCTGACTCAATCCTCACCTCTCTCGCTTCCCTTTCTTGCACCTTCAGCCGAAGCATGTCTAATTTCTCACTCAAGTCCTCTGTCTCCATCTCAACGTCTTGCTTTCTTTTCATCTTTGATGTCAGATCCTCATCCAGCATCACAGTTGCAGCTCTGTAGACTGATGTGGCAACTTCGACTCTGAGTCCTTTTTTTCTAACCTCCTGGATTTCACGTGTGATCTGTTCTATCTTTCTCTGCAAATCTTCTCCTGTGAGCTCTCTCTTGATACTCTTACCCTTTCCCATATCAGTGATTTGCTTTTCCTGAGGCAGTAAAGTAACGTTTAGGATTTGTGGTATGAGAGATGTCTTTTGAGTGAGAAACTTAAGACTCGGGAAATTTTGGTCGGACATTTTGTAACAGTGACTTTTTTGTATATTTTAGAAATTTCTGAAAAGAGTGGGCTTCCTATTTTCTCATTCACAGCAACACAACACATAAGCAGTTAAATAACACGTATATCGCGTCCTAATCATGCATGTGACCCTTTTGCGCCAAGGGTAGGCCTAACGAATCTGAAGGATGTTTTGCATTATTTGAAACGTAATGTTGCACCCCCCAAAATAAACTTCACTTAAAATTATAATGTTCGTTACATAACTTCAATCAAAACGGGGTACATTTTCAGGGAGGGTAATACAATGCGAATACAGGTAGAAAACAATCCCACGCAGGGGAGTTAGAAGGTTGATGGCTCTGCTCCTCTTCTGGCTTTCTTTACTTCTTCGCGGATAATGCACTTGCTTTTGAACACGTACGGCTTAGCGAACGCAACTTTGGAAGATGTTGGTACGACTTGTAGAGTGTTCATCTGCTCGTCCAGGGTTGCATCCAAGCGCATCAGACAAGTCCTCATATCAGATAATTCTTGTAACGTCCCAGCCAAAACCCTCTGACTTTCTGACTCTCGAAACTGGTACTCTTGCTCCCTTTGCTAAAATTCTTGCTCCCTTTGCTGAAATTCTTGCTCCCTTTGCTGAAATTCCTGCTCCCTTTGCTAAAATTCTTGCTCCCTTCGGTCCCATTCCTGCTGAAAATGATATGCATGGATTTGAAGCCTTGTCTGTACGTCTTCAATTTCTCGACCTGCGCGTGGTGTTGGGTTCACTACACCACACAGATCATTCTGCAACCATGTCTTGTATTCATTGACATACCCAGCTTCATATCTGTTTTCAGCCATATCCCATTTCATGTTGACACGTCCGGCCCACTCTTGAAGGACTTTGGCGAAAGGTATTTTGCCGCTCTCGTTGTAATCGACAATAAATAAGCTAGCATCCCCTTGGACGGGAATGATTTGTGTTCTACCAAATTGCCGCATCACCCTAGTTGGGTTGTAGGGCCGTAATCCTCTGATGCCGGGAAGGACTAAAAATGGAAGTTTCACCCCTTGTGCTGATATCCTCTCGGACTTGAAGTTCGGTAACATCCACTGTATATCTCCTTCTTTCAAATCATAAAATACCCTTGCCCACGCACCCCTGGTGGTATGAATTGGGAATCTGCGGATGCTTAGGTAGAATTCATAATTATCAAGGAGACTCGTCTGGCTTGGCTTGGCCAACTCTTGTGGTCGGGCACCGTCCTTTTTGCAGAGATGTTCAGTCATCCACCATTGAAGTAGAATATTGCAACCTTGGAAAAATGGAAATTCGTTCTTGCACAAACTCAAAGATCGATAAATGTCGGCCAAAATAACTGGGGCCAAACTGCAGTAGTTCTTTTCTTCTTGTTTCTTACCTATCCCTCTAAACATGGCATCCACTACCATCACGATCCGGGTGTCGATATTCGTTCCTTCATCTTTAGGGAACACCATAGTTCCTAAAAGGCATGCGGAGAATGCAATGGCTTGAGTTTGCCTCCAAGTACTGTGATCGTGGAATTCATTTAGAAATTGCTCGAAATAGCTATCGTGCCCCCATCTTTTGAAAAATCTCATTAATGGTATATTGTGGGTTTCCAACCAGTTTGCATTTACCAGCAATAATATGTTCTTCAATTCTCCACTAGTGGGCCTATCGGGCAGAAGGATGTGATGATCGGGATATCTTTTCCTCTTACCATATGTCCCAATAGAGTCCATGCAATCTTTAATTTCCTCTAGCATTGGTGTTATTTTGACGTCTTCAAACCGAAACACCATCCTTTTGTCATCCCAAAACCGAGTGATAACCTCGATAAACGTAGGCCAAACCTTGAAGTCCATTATCGAAGGTAAGTGACCCAGGTGAATCGAGATTTCTCTCTTTTGACAATTTTTGAGGTTATCCCACCATACACGGAGAATATCTGGCGTCTTGGTGACCATATTGAAATGAAGGAACTGACTCGACATCTACAAAAACATACAACTAGTTAATTGCCACCCCCCACAATAAACATTTAAACACGCAATACATCCTTCAGATTTAACACACAAATATGATCGTCCTATCGAACCGTAGGCTCTTTGGACTCAAGGCGGTCTTTCTAATGGGCCCAACACTCATTGGGTGTTGGGTCGTGTCAATGCGCTATTTTTCGAGATTGGGTTTCGCTCTATCTTAGTTCAACTAGGAGTGGATTGTATTTAGAGTGGAAAGGGTAACCCAAGCGGACTACTTGGGCTGAGACAGTTAACGATCGTCGACTATCAAGTAGCCGACTACACTCGTTAGGATGCCCCGAGAAAATTTTGGTTAATGAACGACTGCGAACCCGCATAATCGTCCTTTAGTGGAAATTAAATAATTGTCGTTTAACGGAAAAATGTTATGCCATGAATGCAACAGTTTAATAAAGCGATAAAGTAAACAAATAAACAATTATACACATGGCCAAATAAAGTTACTTTTAAGGTTAGAATCCTCCTAGTCCCCAGCGGAAGTCGCCATTTCTGTTTTATCGGAAATATATTTTTTGCAAGTATTTTGACTTTTTTGAGTCGCCACTTAATTTTTGAAGAAAAATCAAGAAAACTATGTTTTCAAAAGACTTAAACAGAAAAATCGTTTTGAAAACTTTTTGGGGTTGGGGGATTCATATTTATGTTTTAGGAAGATGTTAAGCACCTAAAACATCCGCTTAATGCAGTTTTCCGGCAACTAATACATTTGGCTAAGATAACTAACTTATAAAATTTATTGGAAATTTTTTGAAAGTGAGTTTCTTAGTTTTTTATCTAAGCGAAACTTATAAATTGAAAAAAAATTTAAAACTATTTAAACTTAGTCCAATTTAAAAATCATTAAAACAATACGGCGTTTTGTGGGGATTTGGAGTTTTTCTAACTTTAAAGCAAACGACAAATATACAAACAGGTAAACGAATAAAGTAAAAGAGAGAAATAGGGAGAGAGAGAGAGAGAGAGAGAGAGAGAGAGAGAGAGAATTGGGTCCAAGTCCGGATTTTTGTCCGCCTGGGCCGGATTTTGGACCCACCTGTTTTGGGTGTTTCGACCCATTTGACTTTTGTACCTGTCCTAACCTAAAGAGATAATAATAATAAATACAGAAAGAAAAAGACAACAAGGGATTAGGCCCAAAAATAACAAGATACAAATTCGGAAAAATAAATTTGAGCATTTTAGCCCTAACTCTTCAACTCTCTCGACTCTTCATGCTATTTCGGCTTCAAAAGTCCGCCCATCGATTTAAGAGTGATTGGCTCGGAAAGAGGAGCTTGAGCCTTTATGGCTCTCTCGAGACGCAAAGGGAGGAAGTCCACCATGGACTCGAAAGGACATTCATATAACAAACGAAAGAAAATAGAAGTTAGAATAAAGGAAATAAGTAGATAATATAAGTTGAGATAAAAACTATTTAGAGACATCAAGATCGAAACACTGCTCAAGACTACCCTTAGATCACAATAAAGAGGTTTATCTTAGACAAAACGAAAAAGAGTCAATGCGTATCAATTAACAAACATTTAGCACGTGGCCATGACAAGAAACACAAAATGAACATCCCAGACTTGATAGTGACAATAAAATCATGCTCCAAGGTGACTTAACAAAATATCATCGGCATGCTCTTATTCTACTTAAACAAAATAAGTCTTAAAGTAGGTAAAAACTCTAATGAGACTTAGCAGGAAAAATATTTGACCTATAGCTAACCATACCAACAAACAGTAAAGACTCCGAACAATTATCAAAATCGGCGATGGTTTAAAGAAATGAACATATATATGTAAAAAATATTTCATGCATATTATATATCTATATATATTATTTTTATTATTTCTTTTTTAGAAAAAAAATCGTGAGCCAAAACAATTTGGACATCTTCACAAAAAAAAAAAACTTCACAGCAAGAAAATGAAATTTAAATCCACCAGAATTTGTTAGCATGATCAAAACCGACATTTTTATCCCTATTTTAATAAAAATGAGCTAACTACACAACCCCGATGGCGAGATCAGCTATTGCTCAATACGAATATTATACAAAAACAAAATCATTCAATTTATCATACAAGAGAAAATAAGCATGAAAGACACTACACATAATACAAAAGAAAGCACAAAATACTGACTGGCATGTTCTTCTCAACAAGACGAGTTTAATGACAATCAAAAAAAAAAGACAAAGAACTAAACCTTTATGATGGCTGAATCAAAGGACACATGAAAATATTAGGCTAAGATGATAATATAATATCTCAGATTGTGAAGAAACACATTAACATGAAGATGAATACCAAGATTCAGCTAGCCTTAGGCGAACAATGGAGCCAACGAATCTAACTACCAACACATAATCCCAAAGAATTCTAACATGCTTACAGTAAAAAAAAATCACAGGTAAAATGAGTCTGAAGCAAAAGAATACAACAAAAGAATCAAATTGTTCTTAATAGTTGTATCTTTGTCAAATATTGAACCCATAACACACCAAGCAATTTCGACGAATATAAAATTTATGTCTATGCTAACTCGTGGCATACTTAGAGAAGCTGGCCGAAGCTAGTGAAGGAATGTCACATTTTTTGTTTTAAAGAGCTAGAAATATGCTAATGAACAAAACTAATCCAAGTAGTAATACATCAATTAACAGATTAGGGAATAAATTACTTAAAACCAACTTGGACTGTAACACTTCAACGTTATAAGATTGATCCTTCTAGCAGGCATTTGACAACAACAACAAACTTCACTAAATCCGAAAAATAAAAATAAAATAAAATTTGAACTGGCTTCCAAATGATCAAATAAATAAAGAGCACTACTACTCTGACCGACACCTATTTTGTTCTCTAGCGTGGACGACACAACTTAAACAAAATACATATGAAAAACAAAGACTCACAATGAAGCGGATGAACAGTGAGCAAACTTCCATATTTTTTAGGCCTTAAACAAGATAGAAGAATGCTAACCCAATGCTTAAAAGGGAAAACATAACATAGGAAAACAGAGAGAAAAAAAAACTTATTCGAAAAATGGGCAAACACCTAAACGGCTCAAGTCATGGAAAAAAAAAGACTGATAAGCTGCTACACATGAAAATCAACCTAAATTAGATCACATACTATTCAGATAACTCAAATCAGTGGCAATTAGACATGGAACTACTCTAATGCAACATCCCAATCAATTGGTCAATGTAAACGAAATAGATCCATTAAGGAACGAGAGACAGTGACATACGACTGAAACAAATACTTACGAACTAAAACTTGTGGAGATAGAGACTCCAGATGACTAAAAAAATGCAGATCTCATCTCGAAGGGAAAGACTTCGTGCCGCAAGATAATCAAAACGAAACTAAATTTTAGCAATATGGACAGAAAAATATTAAATCTAATCAGAAGAACACGCAAAGAACAGTTTTATCGCTTAAACATGCATGGCAAATAATGAAAACAATTTTAACCACTGAGAACACAAACCATATCAATGCTGTCCATGACCAATAAACTTAGATTTTGAGCAGATATAATAGTTATAGTCAAAGATGCTAAGAAAATACATTCTTTTTTAGACTAAAGGCAGCCAAATAATTTTCAGAGTAAACCTCACTTCACAAAAAAAAACGAAATCCTCCATTATCAACGTCAAAAGAAAGTTAAGATGAAAGTGTCACGCGTCATGTAGGATCATATAGAAGAGCTAAAGAGCAAAACTACAAACCAATGCAACAATCTAAAAAGAAAACAGACATAAACGGATTTCGGGTCATTTACCTTGTTGCGGGCAGCGAACGAAGGGAAGACGAGCGGAGGTGACCAACCAACTTTACCACCGAAATATGAACTCGAATGGGAATCAAAAGCTTGGACGGAAATATCAAACTTAGATGCTAAAGCTGATGACTCGTTTGTCTTGAGACACATTCAGTAGGAATTTTTACTAAGCTGCACTCTGTATCTTCTTTAAAAAAAATTCAACCAACAAATTTTCCCAAATTAACAAAATCAAAAAAAAAAAAAAACTCACTGTGTTTTTTTTCTTTTCCCACAAAGATCGTCCAACCCCCAAACAAAGGAAGAAAAGGGGGATTTATAGGGGGAACAGATAAGGGCTCCGGATCAGGAGAAGGCGGGAGAATTTTTGAAAAAGATTGGGGCAAAAATGGATAATCACCTTTGTTTTGAAATTCAAAATCCCTCTTTCCTCTTCCAAAAAACAAAGAGCAGCTGGCTTTTTTTTTGAGAAAATTGTCCATATCCCGGAAAATCTTGACGAGAGCAGAAGCTTGGACGACCTGGATCAGCTTGATCGTCCTTGGCATTGACGTGGAACGATCTCACGCCACCAAGGACGGCTAGCGTGTTGTTGTACCTGCTGCGACGGTACGAGCTGAGAGATACGTTGGAGAACGAGACAAAGTACCGCAGAGTACGGTTGAACTCGCCATTCACGCGCTGGAGGGGATGTCGCTGGGCGTGATCGTGAAGACGCCGCGGGTAAAGAAGCTTTGGCTCGTTGCTTCTTGTAGCTGCTGCGCGCTTGAAGGTTAATGGGTCTCTAAGAATTGTGCGATGTTATGATTCTCCTCTTTTGCGAAGAGGATATGATTGGGTCGGGTACGCTGGAAATAATGGGCTGGAGCTTGGTGAGTTTTTTTTTTTTGATGGGTTGATGACTGGAAACGGGAAGAAATAGCAAATGGGCTCACCGGAAACTTGAAATGGACGTGAGGAATTAAGTGGGTTGGGAATGTTCTGTAACATTTGAACCTTTGGATAAAATAAATGGGCCTATTGAATGAAAAATTGGGTTCAAAATTGGGTAGAGCAAAATGGCTAAAGAGAATATAATTAGTCATTTAAAGTATAGACGAATTGAGTTGATCAGTAAAACGACTAAATTTTTTTAAAACAAAGTGGATTGACGCCAATTAATAAACGAGCTTCTTAATTCTAACAAGATAAAATAGTTAATCTAGCTATGAACTAAAGACTCAAAATAAGCTATTAGATTAGACAATTTAACTTAATAACGCGTTAATCAAAACTAAAGTCTTTTGAGAAGATCTTTGAACAAACGTAAAATACTCTAATCGTATATATAGCCACGTAAACATATAAGTAATCTAAAAATTATAAAAAGTGCTAAGATCAAATTTTAAAAATAACTTTAAAACATTTTAAGCTTTATAAAATCTAATTATTTCAAATCATTTAGAATTGAGAAGCTCGTTAATCAATTATTATTGGGGAGGGTTAAAATTGGGTGTCAACAAGCATCTGCATCAAGCTACTAGTTACCACAAAAGTATGACCTGGTGGTAGAGGAGGTAGAACAAGTGGCCCATCAGAATCAGTGATGTTAAGATTTCCCCTATAGTGCTCTTGAGGGCATGGAGCGGGAGGTTGCCTCCTCACATCACCTTCACCAGGATTGTCAACCAACGCTTGATTATGAGCTTCAACTGGTGGTGGAAGTTGAGCTTCAATTGGTGGTGGAAGTTGTCGGTTGAACTCATCCTCAAGATTAGCCAGGTTACGTGGATTGTTCATTCTGCGATACGGTTTAGTTCTGGATGGGTGAAAGTATGGGTTCTCCTCGACTCTGTGTACTTGGCATACACTACAGTTATACCTGCCAGAGACAAATGCCAAAAGAAAAAAGTAAAATCAGGAAATTGTTGACTAAAATTTGGTAATGTGCTTAAAGTTAATCTAAAAGCCACTTTCCCCCGGCCAATTTGATACGCTCAAATTATACTCCCCAAAAGAAGTATAAGTGGTCGTATCAAGTAAAGAACCCAATTGTTAGGTTGGGGTCCATCCCACAAGGAAAATGGTTTAGACTTAACTTTAATCTACGATTACTTCTATTTAGTCAAGTCCTTTCCGAAAACAGTTTAACTAAAAAAGGGGATTTTATGTAACAATAATGTTCAATTATTACTAAGTGAATAAGTAGCAAGATTAAAACCTTAGTGTTTATCAAGTGATGAGAGAAACTAGGATGTAAGTGTTCCCCATAGGTTCATAACGTGGTAATCCTAGCTATAACAACTCTTTCCTAGTATCTTGCATGCAAAGTGATAAGTTATGTATCCCTAATTCCTTGGTCCGGCAACTAGATAATTTCACTCCACACCTTGGTCTGGCTACGTGTGTATACTTTACTAAACCTTACCTTTTACCTCATATTAAGCATCATATTGAATGTATGGCTAAGTTACTACTTCGCACCAATTGAAACTAGCCTATTAGATAGTGTATACTAAATCTACGTTGATAAGTCTTTTCTTATTATCTACCTCCTTGGTCCGGCAAGTAGCAACAAGGCGAGTTCTAATGTGGCCACCGTCAAAAAGACTTCTAAACGAAAGAATTATCAATACATGCAAAAAAATATTCTAGAATTGTTATTTAGCTAGTTTTACTTTGTTAATTACCATGGTTCCCACAACCCTAGTTGTGGATTTAGTTACCCATGCTAAGTATTACACAATTCATGATTAATAAACAAGAAATCATATACTTACTTTAACAAGTTGAAGAAAACCCAAAAAATTTCAATTGAATTAATGAAAAATATTGTAAGAAACGATTTCGAAAAATTGAAGTATTTCCTAAAAACTAAAGTTTAACTTCCAATAACACAAATCTGAAAAATACTAAAGAGTCTAACCCCCAAAATGATGTTTTTAGTCCTATTTATAATAATAAAGTCCTGAAAATAAAAGGAATTCTATTTAAGGAAAAATCTGTCCAAAATGCGTCTGCCGTCGATGACCCTACTAACGGTCCGTCAATGGAACGACGGACCGTCGACAACTTTCGTCGGTCCATACTTCAAATCTTTTTCAGCTTCCACTTTTCAAAACTTTCTGTTACCATCGACGGACCAACAGCACGGTCCATCAGTAGACCTACGGTCCATCGATGGCCTCCGTTCCTCCATACTTAGTGGTTTCTTCAAGACGGGTACTGGGACTACTTTTTGTTACCACCGACGGTTAGCCATGACGGTCCGTCAATGGGTCGACGGACCGTTGCTCCTTCCATAGCCCCACACTTGGTCAGATTTCCCCGATTTGATTTCAGCTGCTTGGACCTTCAGTCGACGATCATCACCTACGGACCGTCACTGGGTCGACGAACCGTCGGTGGCTCCGTAGGTCATCACTTCTGTAGATTTCAGCACAGTCTTTAGCGTTTTCGTTCTGAACAGTTTTCCTGCAAACACAGAGAAAAACACATTAAAACTATTACAAAAAAGCCTTAGACAAACACTAAACTTGAGAAAAAAACATTGGAAGTACCGTAAAACTACGGTACATCAGCTAAGTGTCCAAATTGCCAACAAGTGAAAGCCGAACATCTAAAGTCGGGTGGCTTACTACAAGAAATCCAAATTCCTACTTGGAAGTGGGAAGACATTGTTGACACCAAATTTCGGTCTGATAGTTTTAAAATTAATACATTTTGAGTATGTTATTTTAAATAATTCAAAGTATATGTATTTGTCATTTTAATAAAATTTGTCGATAATCATCCTCTTTCTGAAAGTATTAGAATTTTTATGAATTTATGTTTATATTGTTTTGTCACAGCCAAACATTCAAATATTTGTTCATTTCTTATAAAATTATTATTTCTGTTAAATTGCATTGTTACATGTAATTGATTACGTTCATTACATTTTTCATATTCGTTTTTTCTTTGTTACAGTGTTAATATTCATTTTGATATTCTGCGCGGTCTAAAAAATTTATTCAAATTCGAATACAATTTATGTACACAGATATTTTATCAATCGATAATTTTTGGGTCACAACCTCAAGCCCATAATTTGGGCTCATAGTTTTCAACTCCCTATATATGAAATAGTTGGTCCATTAGATTTTGGGTGGTGGTGAAATAAATTTCAGGGTTAAAATTTAGATTTTTTTTTAAGTCTTAAAAGATATATTTTAGTGTTCACACTTTTTCGGCCACCACCCTCGCCGGAGTATTTTCCGGCGAAGGCAAAACCCTATTATTTTTCTTTTCATTCTTCAAGCAAAAACAACACCAAAACAACAGCCAACAACTACCATTTCCACCACTGCCTCCATTTTTCCGGCAAAAATCTTAAACCCAAAATCCTTTCCCCTTTTACGATGAACAACACAAAATCCAAAAACCAAGCTCGACCAACAACACCAACCTCCGAACAGCCATAACATCACAAAATTGTTACCGTTCCACCACCCAAAAACCCCATGCTAAACTACCACATTCCTTGCTAAACCCATCAGATTCTAACCGGAAAACACCATTAGTGGTGGTACAAACTCCATTCCAAAACATCACCGGAAATCCACAAAGAAACCACCCAGAAACTATCTCCAAACAGACACCCAGAAACACGAGCAAACTCCATTTTGTCTGACAAAAACATCACTGGAAAAACACCTGAAACGGACCCCGAACTACCAATCGAAACAGCCTCCAAAACCCCACCGAAAAGCAGCCAACTGGTGACCCACCAAACCACCATCAGAAACCTCCCACAACCCCAAATCCACCAGAAATTCTACCCATACAGCCACCTAAAACCCCAATTCATTTTTCACCTTTTCCGGCAAAACAAGCTCCAAATCAGAAGAAAAATAAAACAACCGTTCCCATTCCCTTTTTCCCTTTATGACTCAATATCGGAGAAGCAAGCCTCAACACCAGCTCCGGCGATACCCGCGAACTCCAAGAGAACTTCATTTCCAGATATACTAGAATGGTCACACGTTTGGTCTCACCCCAAAAAAAAAGACTCGAGGCTCCAAAGGTCTGTTTCAATTTTGGATTTTTTCCTGCAAGTATTATGACATATTCTTTCATCTTTAAATTATTTTTCTTTTAAGTTATTAGATTATTATTTGTCTAAAATTTTGTGACTTTTCTTACTTGAAAAATATTTCAGTGAATTTTTACTTCAATATTCATAATTGTTGAGTTTACTATTGTTGCTTATTATTATTTTATATTTTTTTGGGATTTAATTGATATTAATGTTTGTTTGTTTAGTTTCCTTGCTATAAATATTTTATTTGATTTTTGTTACTGTTTTGGGTGTTATTTTATTAGGTTGATGTAACTTTGATTATTGTGTAATGTTATTTCTTGTTTAATTCATTTTTTTTATATTGATAGTTTATATATCTCCTTTCATATGTTCATTAACTAATTTCTCTTGATTTATTTAAGTTGGTTATATGTATTTTTTTTAAGTATTTTCAGTTATACTATTGTTAATCGTTATCATGTGGTCATCTTTTAGAATATCGTATGTCGATTTACAACTTAGTTTGTTCAATTTATATTAATATATGTTACAATTGGCCAAGGATAAAATCTATCCGTCAGTTTTGGAGGCCTCCCATTTTTAAAAATGGAAATTTAGTTTAAGTTCATATTATTTGTTTTGTTAAAATTGGCCGATGAATAAATTACCGTCGATTTCCAAGGCCTCCAATGTTAATAAGACGGGTTTTTATTTTTAAATTATTGTTTCTTATATTCAATTTTATTCAAATTTATTTATTACGAACACTTTTACTAAGTGTATTTACAGGTACCCCGGAGTTGCTTCCCATTGAAGTTATTCGAATTAAGTTCGAATTATACTCTTTATTCAATTTTTTTATATACTATGTTAGGCAAACTTTAGGCCGTTTCTTTTATTTTCTTATTTTATTATTTGTGTATATTGCATGTTTATTATATTTGTACATTATTTTTATTCTCCTTCTCAATTTGAAAAAATGAACTCAGTCGGGAACCACAATTGTGGATTTCGAAGGGTGCCTAATCCCTTCCCTTCGAAATACTTTGCACCCCTTACCTAGAATCAAATTGGTTTCGTAGATTATTTTTTAAATTAATTAATTAATTAGTTTCCTAGTTTTCCTAAAATTAGGTGGTGACTCCCTTTTCCCCTTTTAATACCCCTTTTACCCGTTTCAAAATGTTTTTTAACAAATTCTTTTTTTTAATTGAGTCACCGCGACGTTGCTCCTACTCAAAGGATGTCAACAGAATGACGACTCTGTTGGGGACATAGAGGCTCTAACCATTATGAGTTCATTTTTTCAAATTGAGGATACTATTCTTTTATTTTGTTATTCATTATATCTTGCATATTTTGTTGATTATTTGCATATTGTACTGAATATTGATTCATTATTTATTGTATATTGTAATTGTATGCACAAAATTTATTCCGTTAAACGACACCAAATTTTGCTTTTTTACTTAAAGGACGATTATGCGGGTTCGCAATCATTAGGTAGCCAAACTTTTCTCGAGGCACCCTGAAGAATGTAGTTGGCTACTGGATAGTCAACGGTCGTTAACTGTCTCAACCCAAGTACTCCGCTTGGGTCACCTATCCACAATGAACAAAGGTCACTCTTAGTCATCTAGTGTAGAGAAAAGCCAAACCTCATATTAAGCATGACACAAAAGTCGAGGCACATTTGTATAAGACATGTATTCATTGTTTGTATGTTATGTGGTATATTTATTATACGTGAATATGTTGCATGATAGTCCATTATATTAAAATCACTCTTGCTAATCTAGTTTTTAGAATATTTATAATTCAAGTCCAGTTTTTATTCAAGTAATAATTTGTTGGAACTACGTTTGACCAGATTCCTGCTTCAACGGGATACGTAGGCGCCATAAGGGCTCGGTCATTTTCCCCATAAGCTTTCCAAATTTTAAGAATGGAAACTGGGGTAAAATTATTTGAGGATGTCTCCAAAAATTTTATAAAAAAGACAATTTCTACAAGATTGAATACCGGAGGTTGTTAAAGTTGAAACAGGGGCAAAATATTTAAGGAAGCCCCTCAAAAATTTCACCAAGGTTGTACTTAGACTCTAGATTTGGGAGGCATCACTCCGAGTTTGTTTGTATCTTTTGTATTAACTTTTGTACATGATGTAATATTCATTCTATATCTTTGATTTTATTTATCTTACATTCCATAAATATTGTTTTAATTGATATTTTTTTAAGTTGGGTTGTCCGCCCTTCAATATGACTCATCCATTTTTTCTTTTACTTTTGTTATTTTTTCTTTAATTAATAAAAATTGTTTTTTTTTTGTTAAGTTTGGTTAGTCCGCCTTTCAATGTGACTCATTAATTTCTTATTTTATTATTGTCAAATTTAGGTGGTCCGCCCTTCACTGTGACTCACTGATTGATTCATCCCTGTACAATTTCTTTAAATAGTAAAAAAGAATTAGTAAAATTTGGGTTGCCCGCCTTTCAATGTGGCTCATTGGTTTTTATTCTCATTATTTTTCCTTTCAAAAATTCATTTGTTGTTTATAGATCTTATGTCATATATGGAAGAACTACGCAAACATGATTCTCATCAATGAGATACGTAGGCAGACCTTATTGGGTTCAGTATTCTTTATTCAAAAGTTTTTTTTTATTTTTTTTAATGTTTATATTTTTGAAATCATTTTTGACTTGGTTGGTGCCAACACAGTTCAAGTGTGCATGTGAAATAATTTGTACAATAAAGAAGATTGACTCCTTGTTAAACATAGATTCTTTTTGGTACCTCTCATTCATACTTTTGTTACACTTGTAAATAATCTCTTGTATACATTCAAGATTAGAACAAAACCAGATTCATTGTTTCATGTGCATAGTGTGGTGAGTTTTGAATTAAATTCAATTGTTTTGCATTGTTGATCTAGAACTTGGCCTAAATGTTATTGAGGCAAAATTTTGAGTAATGTTTGATTTGAAAAATGATTGTATGCCCCCTTTGACCCGTTTGAGCCTTTAAAAGCCTACCAAATGACTTTAATCCTTAGTGTGTCTCACTTTAAACCTTTAAGCCTTTTCTTTAGACAACCATATTTTAGCCTACACCTTTTTTGAGTGTTTATACGCACTAATCCTCTTTTGGCCTGACTTTCTTGAGCGCACTGAAGACGTGCAAGTTACAAAGAAAATTCAAAGTTCAAAATTTATCAAAGACAAAAGTTATCAAAGTCTCTGAATGTCAAGAAAACAAAAATGACTTCAAAAGAAAAAGAAAAAAAAAGCAGAAAAAGTTCAAAATTCCCACAAGTTCAAGCAAGCAAAATTTCAACAAAAGAAGAAAAACACTCCAAACAAAAAGGAGAAAATTCAAAAGGAGAAAAACTCAGACAAACAAAGTTTCAAAGAAGTCAAAAGTGCAAAGGAAGGGACAATAAAGAGAATCAAACCCTAAAAGCATAACAAATGTTGAAAGCACCAATTTAGTGCAATGCTCAAGAAGGGAATAAGTCACTTTTATCCCAAATGACTATCCTACCCCTCCCTAATCCTACATTACAAGCTATTAATAAGCCCTACATGATTTAAATTCAAATGTTCTCACATTAGTGAAGATTTACATGAAGGTCAAGCCTATGGTATCATAATTGCATGCGTTGAACATTTTTCTGAGTGTGAGTGTGTTTTTCCAGATGCTCCCAAATCAAAACACTTTAAATTGCACAAATTGAAAATTTCTTTCTTGTGAGGGCACTTGAAACATGATGTTAGGTGTACTTCAAAGATTTTGTCTGAAGCAAGGTGAACAAATCTTGTCGTTACTTAAGTACATTTGAGGTACCACTTGAATCTATAAGAATTACCATAAATCAATCTCAGTTGAAAGATAAAGAATTGCAAGAAATTTTGTACGATACTTTGTTGGCGTTAACCAAGTTAAAATATGTTTCATTGTTCATAAAATAAAATGAGTTAAAATCCACTTTTCAATTTTTGTCCATGCCAACTTTGTGGACTGTTATTGTTGATAGTTGTCCAAATAACTTTGTGGACCATTTCAAAGTTAAAATTGTATTTTTTGATAGTCATACCCTTTAAAATGACACATTTTTATTTTTTGGTCGTCATACCCTTCAAAATGACATAATTTTAAATTTTTGTCATCATATTTGTCCAAATAACTTTGTGGACCGCTTCAAAGTTCAAGTTGCATTTTTTTTTTGTAGTCATACCATTCAAAATGACATCTTTAAAATTTGGGTCGTCATATCTTTCAAACTGACACCATTTAAATTTTTGTCATCATATTAGTCCAAATAATTTTGTGGACTATTTCAAAGTTTAAATTGCATTTTGGGTAGTCATACCCTTCAAAGTGACATCTTTTTATTTTTTGGTAGTCATACCTTTCAAAATGACATCTTTCAAATTTTGGTAGTCATACCCTTCAAAATGACATCTTTTTATTTTTTGGTCGTCATATCCTTCAAAATGACATCTTTTCATTTTTGGGTTGTCATATCCTTCAAAATGACATTTTTTCAAATTCGGGTCGTCATACTCTTCCAAATGACATTTTCTTAAATTTGGATAGTCATACCATTCAAAATGATCTATTTCAGATTAAATGATCTATTTCAGATTGGTTTGTCATGCCGTTCAATAGGACACTTTTTATTTTGTTATTCCATTTTAAATTGATATTTTATTTAATTCATGATGTTATTAAGTTTGAATCGTTGCATTGGTTAATACCTTGTTCATATGGTCGTGTTCGCATAATTTATGTTATATTTGCTACTAACATTGATATTGCAGATTTGTGATACGTCATCCATGTTAAGTTCAAGTTGGGTCGTCCGCCTTTCAAAGAGACAAGATTGGGTTGTCACCTCATTTAAAGTGACATGTTATGTTCAAATTGGGTCGTCTGCCTTTCAAAGAGACACGTTGGGTTGTTACCTCGTTCAAAGTGACATGTTATGATCAAATTGGGTCGTCTGCCTTTCAAAGAGACAAGATTGGGTTGTCATCTCCATTCAAATGACATGTTGTTCAAGTTGGGTCGTCCGCCTTTTAAGGATACAAGATTGGGTTGTCATTTCACTTCAAATGGCATGTTAAGTTCAAGTTGGGTCGTCCTCCTTTCAAAGAGATAAGATTGGGTTGTCATCTCCCTTCAAATGACATGTTGTTCAAGTTGGGTCGTCCTCCTTTCAAAGAGACAAGATTTGGGTTGTCATCTCCCTTCAAATGGAATGTTAAGTTCAAGTTGGGTCGTCCCCTTTCAAAGAGACATAATTGGGTTGTTACCTCATTCAAAGTGACATATTATTCACATCATCCTCCTTTCAAAAAGTAACACCACCTTCATTGTGAAATTTTGTAAGTAACATCAAAGGCATATGAATTTTCTCAGTTTACAATCAATCTTTATCTTTTGTTTATTATTTTCAGCCAGTCGATGGACGTGGAGTCTTGCTCAAAAGCTCTACTGACGTATCAGTTTTTGTTCAAAGTTTATCAAATCAAATTTGGGTTCGTCAACTTTGTTTGACCAGGATCTCTTTCATTGATCCTAATCAAACAAAGGGGCAAGTTATTGACACCAAATTTTGGTCTGATAATTTTAAAATTAATACATTTTGAGTATGTTATTTTAAATAATTCAAAGTACATGTTTTTGTCATTTTAATGAAATTTGTCGATAATCATCCTCTTTCTCAAAGTATTAGGATTTTTATCGATTGTTATGTTTATATTATTTTGTCACAGCCAGACATTCAAATATTTGTTCATTTCTTATAAAATCATTATTTCTGTTAAATTGCATTTTTTACATGTAATTGATAACGTTCATTACATTTTTCATATTCATTTTTTCTCTGTTACATTGTTAATATTCATTTTGATATTCTGTGCAGTCTAAAAAATTCATTCAAATTGGAATACAATTTATGTACACAGATATTTTATCAATTGACAAATTTTGGGTCACAACCTCAAGCCATAACTTGGGCCCATAGTTTTCATGTAAGACCTCAAAAATGAGTTACGTTAACTAGAGCCTAACATGTTGATATTGATGGTCTAAGGTCCTAAATATGTTTAATATATAGTATAGAGTCAGTAGCAAAAGTATTAGAGGTGTTGGAAGTCAAACGTCAAGGGATGACTAAGACGTTCGACGACTAAGTCACCTAAATGTCTTGTATGTGGTTCTATGTGTTTATGTGTGTTTCATGATATTTTGAAGTTCTTAATTGAGTTAGTATAGCATTTATAGGCAGTGTTGAGTTTCGAGAAGTTTAGAGGTCAAACGACCAATAATGTTCATGGCGTTCGAAAGATATGCCTTGAATTGACCTTGTACGTCTAGGCATGTTTCGTCGAGTTTTACGCGTTCGTTTTGTGTGAAATTTATTTGAGAGATGTTAAACTCATAGAAGATTGTATTTGAGTTGGAAACGTTTGGTAAATTATCCCCAAGGACCATCTAAGGGTCCTTGAGGAAGGACCCAAAACTGGTGGCATGGCAGTCCCAGGCAGACCACAAACGACGGAGCAGTCGACGGCTCGTAAGCCTGTTGACGCCCCGTCGAAGGGTGTCGTCGTGGGGTACTTGGCCATGGGTGAAGGGGGAAGCCTTGGCAGGCTAGCGTAACCAGCGACGGTGGCCAGTGACGGCCCGTCGTGGTGGTGACGCCCCATCAAGGGCAGGCATCGAGAGGCTGTCTCCTGCGCGCAGAGCTGTTGCCAAGTTAGGGGTGAATTGGTAAATTCATCCCACTTCCAAATAAGAGTTTAGGCGGTTTGGGTATTTTAAATGAGTATATAAGTGTTTAACACTTAGAATAATTCATTCTTCCAAAAGCAAAACCCCAAAGTCTCTTAGAAATCCCAAAGACTCCATTGAAGTCCAAATTGAAGAAGCAGCTTGGTATGGCGTTTTGAGTGGAAATTCTTCATCAAAGTGAAGAATTATCATCCTTGAGGTATGGATTTTGATCCTTGAAACTTGTTTCATCAAGGAGCCCAACTCAAAAGATGTTTTTCAAAGTTTTCTAAAGTGAATTGTCCAATTTCAGGATTCTACCATGGGTTCTTGCATAAACGATTTCTAAACATTGAATTATGATCTAATTGATATTTTATTGATCATTTTAACATAAACTACCTATGAACCCATTTAAATTGATGAACCCTAGTTTTGACTACTTAGTGGGTTACTTGATATTAAGCTAATATTGTTGAATTGTTATGTAGTTTCTTATGGGATTTCTAATGATATAAGATTGAATTCAATTTACATCTAATTTATCTTAGATTTTTAAACCTAGATTAAATTGATGTAGATTCATTGGGTTTTATAGTTATTGCTTTGAATTATTGTTCATGGCCATGGATAAGGGCCTTGTGATGTTGAATTGGTTTATTTGGCATTGAATTATAGTGTGGATGAGGGAATGAAGGTATGCTGCCCCATTTTCTTTAATTTGATATTAATTATACTTCGATTCTATTGTGCTTGGTATGGTCCACTTATGGTGGCGGTATTATGTGTTTTACTTGCAATTCACGTGGCCTTGTCGGTGTTACTTTATGCATGGCCTTATTGGCAACTACTTGAAGAAATGTGGCTATTTGTGTAGTTGATTATGATAAGCATGACACTATCTATGTACATGTGAAGTCATATGTGTGTTCTTCTACTTATGTTGTCTTAAGTGATCATGTTAGACTATGACTTTGACATTATGAGTATAGTGTTAGGGTTAAGTCTTGGTTATTCCTACTTGGCTTTGTGAGTCTATGTGGGGTAAATTATTGATGTTATGATGATATGTAGGATGACTTGAATATGTTAGGTTGTTTCTAGGTGTTTCTAGAATGACTTGCATTATGAGTTCAAGTGAAGTATGTGATGTCTTGTATTGGTTGACTTGTATATCTTGCTTGATGCTTATATGAATATGATTATGTGATGATTTGACTTACTATGTTAAGAGTCTTGAATGTGTGAATGACATGTGACCTTGAATGATGAAAAGAAGGTCTTCATGTGAAACCTTGAAACCAAGGGTAAAAGTAATGTGAATTGAAGTTGAACGTCGTAAGGGTATCCTTCATGTGGGATGATGGACCTAGGTTGATTGGCTGGAACGGCATCATATCTCCCTAGCAAAAGTCATAATGAGCTTCTTGTTGCCATTGGAAGGAAATCCCTAGAGATACTTTTTGGTAGGGTAAATATAATTAGGTTATGAACTAGATATGGAACCCTATTGTATGAACCTTAATGTGAATTAATCTATGAGAACAAAGGCTAGAACCGAGTGAGTATGGTAAGGGAAGTAGTTCTATTTAAGCATGAGACTATAATACAAAAAAAACCTTCATATTTCTTAACCATGTGCCTACATCGGATGTGTCCAAGTTCTACCATTGGCAAGTAGAACAACCTGATCGGAGTAGGATAGAACTCCGGATTCCATGTCTTGCTATCATGGTCTATGTCGGTTATTGCCTATTCTCATCATATGGGATACTTGCTAGCATTAGAGAAGTTCTATGAAGTTTAGGTGGTGGTATGGGACGCTATCTAGATATTGCACAATGGGTTTTGAAGATATTAATAGAGTCCCTAGGTCTTCTCTAAGACCATTACTTGAATGTCCTTATGTATTGTATGAGTCTCTTAATGAATTAATGAATAAATGGATTAATGAATTAATCAACCAATAACTTACGTTATGAAGTATGTAAGTGAATAAGTACCTAATCTAGAGTGGCTTATGGATTCTTTAGAAGAGGGCATAAAGGATGATTTATTCATGGCTTACCTATAGAAGACTTAAGAATGACTCTAGTTAGGGAAAAAGGTTTGATGTTGTTGACATGATCTAAGCCTTAGGTAGTCTTAAGGATTATTTAGGTAGTCCTGAAGAGGTCAATCATGGACGTTATATTCTTGATTTACTTATGTAGGTCTTTTGATAGCCTTTGGAAGGAGAGTGTCCTATCATCTAAGTGTTGGTGTGTTTAGTGAGAATGATTCTATTTTAGGTAGTCTATAGGATCCCTTGTGTGTGTGATAGAGATTGTATGTGCGGTCACTCCACACTCACTCAAGTGAACCTTGGAAATGACCTTTGGTAGATGAATCTTACCTTGATGTTTATGATTGCTTTGTAAGTATGTATGTGACTCATTATAGGTAATCTTAAGGGTCATTTAGGCACATCTAGAGAGGGTGTATGGGCGTTCTCTCTTTGTGTGACTTAAGTGAATCTTAGGATGACTTTAAGTGAGCAAATTACATGCTAGAAGTTGAGTTTTAAGAGGATTTAGCAATTCACTATAACAGTGAATATAGTTCACTGTAAAGTGATCCATAAATTTGATATTGTTGATTGATTATTATCTTATGTGTTTCTAAATTGATTAATGATGTTATTATGATTAAAATATGATTTGTAAAATGAAAAGATACATATTTCCAATAAAGTCCGTTTTCATGATTATTATGCATATGTCATACTTAGTACATGTGGTTGTACTAATTGCATGCTTTATTTTCTATCTATAGTTCTTAATAGGTGAAGAGCTTTGAGAAGTGAAGACTTGGACTTAGAAGATCGTTCAAAAAGAGTTGAAGTATGTCCTCACTTGACTCGAGGGCATATATGTCTTTTATGTTTTCTTTGAAGTATTGTAATAGACTATGTATTTCTATTTTCGTATTGAAGTATGGGTCTTGTACCAAGTATTCTTGTGTCTAAGATGATGAGATTCAGAATTAGTATTTCCTATTACATTTATATGAAAGAGATTTTAAAGACTATGTTGTATTTTGTGAAAAATTTTAATTCTTCACTACTTTTCACTATGTATATGCAATGAATGATATGAAAGGGCTTGTCTTAGACCTCCAAAATGTCGACGATGCCGGTTACAATCCAAGATTGTACCCTATCTTCTAGGGTATGGTTTCGGGTTGTGACAAGCTTGGTATCAGAGCATAGGTTGGTGAAAGTGGTCTTAGGAATCAAAAAGTCTCATCAAGTCACGTCTAGTAGAGTCTTGACCATCGGTGTGAGTCGCGACACATCTATGGGCAAGAGGCTATAGGACGATAGAGTTTCCCTTCTTTTCTACTCCTATGTCGTGCGATAGAGTAAATGTTATGATTATCCTTCTTATGTGTTTCTTTGTATTTCTAGGAGATGAATACTAGAAGGATGGCTGCTAGAAGGTTGGAATAGGAGAGGGTGAATGAGGAGATTCCTCCTCAAGTTGAGCAAGTTTCTCAAGGTGCTCAAGTGCCTCCTTAAGATGATCATGTTCCTAATGTGGGTGGAGGTAATGAGGTTCCGGTGGTTCATCTGGAGTTGACTACTCAAGAGATTAGAGAGGCTTTGATGGCTTTAGCTCAAGCCGTAACTACTCAAATCAATTTGAGTATGATACCTAGGGTCGTGAAGAGCACTATGACTTCTAGGTTGAGAGACTTTGTGAGGATGAATCCTCCTATGTTTCTTGGCTTCAAAGTAGATGAGGATCCCCAAGAGTTCCTTGATGGTGTGTACAAGGTGTTGAGTGCTATGGGGGTTACATCTAGGGAGAAGGCGGAGTTAGCTCCATACCAATTGAGGGATGTGTCTTAAATTTGGTTTAATCAATGGAAGGACAATAGGCCAGAGGAAGCGGGTCCTATTGAATGGGAAGAGTTTAAGGAAGCTTTTCTAGGCAAGTACTTTCCTAGAGAAATGAGAGAGGTTAAGGTGGAGGAGTTTATCAATCTCAAGCAAGGCAATATGAGTGTTGAGGAGTACTCTTTGAACTTCTTGTCTTTGGCTAGGTATGCACCTTCTCTTGTGTTAAATCCAAGAGATGAAATGAGTCGCTTTGTTACCGTGGTAGCCGACATAGTGATGGAGGAATGTCGTACGGCTATGCTACATGATGATATTACTTTAACTAGACTCATGGTATATGCACAAGCTATTGAAAAGTCTAAACTTAAGAGAATGGCTAGAAACTTGAAAAGAAGTGGTGCAAGTGATCAAGGGCAGCCTAGGTTCAAAAAGAGGGCTCAACCTCAAGAGGGATCTAGTGTTCCTAGGGTGAAATTTGAGACAGGAGGTGGTTCTCGAAATGACAAACCTACTTGTGCCAATAGTGGCAAGAAACATTTTGGTGAGTGTCTTTTGGGTACCAAGAGTTGTTTTGGATGTGGAAAGAGTGGACATAAGGTAAGAGATTGTCCAATGATTGCTTCTAGGGGTAGAGATGATAAGCAAGCTGCCCCTAATGTTACAAAGGAAGATGCTCCAACAAAGAGGCATTTCTATGCACTCCGGACTAGAATTGAGAAGCCGGGTGATGGTGATGATGATGTTGGTAAGTTCTCTTTCTTTTGTTAAGGTATGAGTTCCTTCTAAATGGGGGAGTATGGTTTGTAGATGGGATAGAATTCCTTGAATTGTTGCATGTGCATGATGTTTAGAAGTTTGGTCGAAATTGAATTTCATTAATTTTTGGCATCGTGTGTTTTATGAAGCCTTGATCTTGTTATAAGGTGTGTTTATATGATGTTACTTTGCATATTAGCATGTTTATATCATGAATTACCTTAAATGTGCATTTTTGAAAAAAAAATTGGTAACATTCACTGTAGCATTAAGACAGTTACTGTAATATTTTTGCAAAATTAACTATTTGATTCGTTGGTCTAAAATTGTTGTAATGTGGTTATAACTGATGTGTATGAGTATAATATTGAATATAAAATGAGTGTTTGCTATTTGGATTGAAGCATGTGAGTTTCATAGCATAATGAGTTATAGAGTTGTATTCTAGTTTCTTGTTGTGTTGTGAATCTCTTGATTATGTGGAGTTGATGTTTTCTTCTTGTTTATGTGTTGTATGTTTTGTTTATGTGCTGTTATTTAAGTCTCTAATCTTGGAAGTGTTCGGAGAGTGGCAAGTGTCATTCGAGGACGAATGTTGTCCAAGTGGGGGAGATTGTAAGACCTCAAAAATGACTTCGGTTAACTAGAGCCTAACATATTGATATTGATGGTCTAAGGTCCTAAATATATTTAATATATAGTATAGAGTCAGTAGTAAAAGTATTAGAGGTGTTGGAAGTCAAACGTCAAGGGATGACTAAGACGTTCGACGACTAAGTCACCTAAATGCCTTGTATGTGGTTCTATGTGTTTATGTGTGTTTCATGATGTTTTGAGGTTCTTAATTGAGTTAGTATAGCATGTATAGGTAGTGTGTTGAGTTTCGAGAAGTTTAGAGGTCAAACGACCAATAATGTTCATGGCGTTCGAAAGATATGCCTTGAATTGACCTTGTACATCTAGGCATGTTTCGTCGAGTTTTACGCATTCGTTTTGTGTGAAATTTATGTGAGAGGTGTTAAACTCATAGAAAATCGTATTTGGGTTGTAAACGTCCGGAAAATTATCCCCAAGGACCATCTAAGGGTCCTTGAGGAAGGACCCAAAACTGGTGGCATGGCAGTCCCAGGCAGACCACAAACGACGGAGCAGTCGACGGCTTATAGGCTTGTTGACGCCCTGTAGAAGGGTGTAGTCGTGGGGTACTTGGCCATGGGTGAAGGGGGAAGCCTTGGAAGGCTACTGTAACCAGCGACTGTGGCCAGTGATGTCCCGTCGTGGTGGTGACACCCCGTCAAGGGCAGGCGTCTAGAGGTTGTCTCCTGTGCGCAGAGCTGCTGCCAAGTTACCAATTCAGCCCACGTCCAAATAAGAGTTTAGGCAATTTTTCAAGGGCATTTTGGGTATTTTAAATGAGTATATAAGTGTTTAACACTTAGAATAATTCATTCTTCCAAAAACAAAACCCCAAAGTCTCTTAGAAATCCCAAAGACTCCATTGAAGTCCAAATTGAAGAAGCAGCTTGGTGTGGCATTTTGAGTGAAAATTCTTCATCAAAGTGAAGAATTATCATCCTTGAGGTATGGATTTTGATCCTTGAAACTTATTTCATCAAGGAGCCCAACTCTCAAGATGGTTTTCAAAGTTTTCTAAAGTGAATTGTCCAATTTCGGGATTCTACCATGGGTTCTTGCATAAACGATTTCTAAACATTGAATTATGATCTAATTGATATTTTATTTATGATTTTAACATAAATTACCTATGAACCCATGTAAATTGATGAACCCTAGTTTTGACTACTTATTGGGTTACTTGATATTAAGCTAATATTGTTGAATTGTTATGTAGTTTCTTATGGGCTTTCTAATGATATAAGATTTGAATTCAATTTATATCTAATTTATCATAGATTGTTAAACCTAGATTGAATTGATGTAGATTCATTGAGTTTTATGGTTATTGCTTCGAATTATTGTTCATGGACATGGGTAAGGGCCTTGTGATGTTGAATTGGTTGATTTGGCATTGGATTGAAGTGTGGATGAGGGGATGAAGGTATGCTGCCCCATTTTCTTTAATTTGATATTAATTATACTTCTATTCTATTGTGCTTGGTGTGGTCCACTTATGGTGGCGGTGTTATGTGTTTTACTTGTAATTGATGTGGCCTTGTCGGCGTTACTTTATCAATATGATGAGCATGGGCTTATTGGAAACTACTTGAAGTAATGTGGCTATTTGTGTAGTTGATTATGAGAAGCATGACACTATCTATCTACATGTGAACTCATATGCGTGTTCTTCTACTTGTGTTGTCTTAAGTGATCATGTTAGACTATGACTTTGACATTATGAGTATAGTGTTAGGGTTAAGTCTTGGTTATTCCTACTTGGCTTTGTGAGTCTACGTGGGGTAAATTATTGATGTTATGATGATATGTAGGATGACTTGAATATGTTAGGTTGTTTCTAGGTGTTTCTAGAATGACTTGCATTATGAGTTCAAGTGAAGTATGTGATGTCTTGTCTTGGTTGACTTGTATATCTTGCTTGATGCTTATATGAATATGATTATGTGATGATTTGACTTACTATGTTAAGAGTCTTGAATGTGTGAATGACATGTGACCTTGAATGATGAAAAGAAGGTCTTTATGTGAAACCTTTGAAACCAAGGGTAAAAGTAATGTGAATTGAAGTTGAACGCTGTAAGGGTATCCTTCATGTGGGATGATGGACCTAGGTTGATTGGCTGGAACGGCATCATATCTCCCTAGCAAAAGTCATAATGAGCTTCTTGTCGCCATTGGAAGGAAATCCCTAGAGATCCTCTTTGGTAGGGTAAATGTAATTGGGTTATGAACTAGATATGGAACCCTATTGTATGAACCTTAATGTGAATTAATCTATGAGAACAAAGGCTAGAACCGAGTGAGTATGGTAAGGGAAGTAGTTCTAGTTAAGCATGAGACTAGAATACAAAGAAACCCTTCATATTCCTTAACCATGTGCCTACATGGGATGTGTCCAAGTTCTACCATTGGCAAGTAGAACAACCTGATCGGAGTAGGATAGAACTCCGGATTCCATGTCTTGCTATCATGGTCTATGTCGGTTATTGCCTATTCTCATCATATGGGATACTTGCTAGCATTAGAGAAGTTCTATGAAGTTTAGGTGGTGGTATGGGATGCTATCTAGACATTGCACAATGGGCTTTGAAGATGTTAATGAGAGTCCCTAGGTCTTCTCTAAGACCATTACTTGAATGTCCTTATGTATTGTATGAGTCTCTTAATGAATTAATGAATAAATGGATTAATGAATTAATCAACCAATAACTTACGTTATGAAGTATGTAAGTGAATAAGTACCTAATCTAGAGTGGCTTATGGATTCTTTAGTTAAATTGTGAAGAGGGCATAAAGGATGATTTCTTCATGGCTTACCTATAGAAGACTTAATCTAGTTAGGGAAAAAGGTTTGATGTTGTTGACATGATCTAAGCCTTAGGTAGTCTTAAGGATTATTTAGATAGTCTTGAAGAGGTCAATCATGGACGTTATCTTCTTGATTTACTTAAGTAGGTCTTTTGATAGCCTTTGGAAGGAGAGTGTCCTATCATCTAAGTGTTGGTGTGTTTAGTGAGAATGATTCTATTTTAGGTAGTCTATAGGATCCCTTGTGTGTGTGTGATAGAGATTGTATGTGCGGTCACTCCACACTCACTCAAGTGAACCTTGGAAATGACCTTTGGTAGATGAATCTTACCTTGATGTTTATGATTGCTTTGTAAGTATATAGGTGACTCATTATAGGTAATCTTAAGGGTCGTTTAGGCACATCTAGAGAGGGTGTATGGGCGGTCTCTCTTTGTGTGACTTAAGTGAATCTTAGGATGAATTTAAGTGAGGAAATTACATGCTAGAAGTTGAGTTTTAAGCGGATTTAGCAATTCACTGTAGCAGTGAATGGATTCACTGTACAGTGAATATATATTCACTGTAAAGGGATCCATAAATTTGATATTGTTGATTGATTATTATCTTATGTGTTTCTAAATTGATTAATAATGTTATTATGATTAAAATATGATTTGTAAAATAAAAAGATGCATATTTTCAATAAAGTCTGTTTTCATGATTTTTATTGTAACATTTTGAAATACCGAGGTCATGTGATAAGACTTAAATGGTCTCCTTAGGATCTAAACCAGTGTTCCAACCCAATTAGGCATATTTAGAGTCTTTGAAGTGGTGTTTTAACCGAAACTCTTATACGTCCGGCAAATTGGGTCATAAGAGGGCTAGAGTGTCCTTTTGAGTTAACCTAGTTAAAGAGTCGGAATATGGTAAATGGTTGTTACCATAGGTGTAAAATATAGTGTGGGATGGTTTCATTCTGGAAAAGTCAGGGTACGACTCCCCGAGGACCAAACAAGGACCCTCGAGGAGGACCCTAGAAATAGCAGGGCATGACGGACCCCATGACGGGGCGTCACAGGCGCGACAGGACGTCAAGGTCTCCATCGTGCCAGCCTTGGTGCCGTGGGACAAACCTCCGCCTGCACAAGTCTCTGACCAACATGACGGATGTGTAGGACGGAGGGATGTCAGTCCGTCACGCCCACGACGGACCATCGTGCCATCCTTGGTGTCTGGGGAGAAAGCCTCCGCCTGCACAAGTCTCTGACCAACGTGACGGATGTGCAGGACGGAGGGATGTCAGTTCGTCATGGCCACGACGGACCGTCGTCGGGGATCCGTCGTGGAAGGTCTGTGGCAGTTTTGGAAAAGTTAGTTTTAGTTAGTTAATTAATTAATTGACTTAGGGGTAATTAGGGGTTTAAGAGAGACTAATTAAGTGACTTAAGACCCCACTATAAATACCCAACCCTCATTAGCCTAATCATTCTCTCAAAAACAAAACTCTCTTCCTTCTCTCTACTTTCTCTCTCTATTGGAAGACTCCATTGGAGATCAACTTGGGGAGATCATTGGGGGTTGATTTAGCACGAAATTCACCATCAAAACGTCATCAAACCTTAAGGTATGGGATCTAATTCACCTTTGAGATTCTTTCCTCAAAGGGTTCCTTCAAAGCTTTTTCCAAAAAGTTGAGTTTCTTATGGGTTTCATCCAAATCCGAATTTGATCATGTGAATTGAGTTAATTATGTATTCTTTGGGTTAGAATGAGTAGATTATCATGAATTGTAACTTGATTATGGTGAATGGAAGTAGTTTGATCTAGATTGTGGGTGATGACCCCTAACCCTCAACCCTAAATGTTGAATTGATATGGATTAGGTTGAGTTTGATAAAATTGACCTCATAATAAGTTAAATGGTCTTTAATGATTGTCATTGTATTGATTATGGGTCTATTATTATGAATTGAAGTTCTTCACACCTATGTTCTTGAATATTAAATCTAAGTTAAGAAGATACACTTGAGATCATGTTACTAAGCTTTGATGTAGTATTGCTTCATAGTATAGTGCTTCTCCTTGATTAGTTCTTGTGATTTATTATTGAATTACATCGATGTGATGATCTAAGATTGGTTGATCTATGGGTTGATGGTAAGGCCCTTTATTGATGGACTAGGGAGGAGTATTGGTAAGTCTTGATGATCCTAGCCTTCACTTCAAATTATGGTTAATGGTCATCAAGTGATAATGTTATGTTGAAGTATGCTTTGATTGATGTGATAAGATGATATGATACATGAACTTATATGCTTAGGTTGGTTGTGAGGTTGCTAAGTGTAATGTAATATAGGGAAGTTGTTCGATGTGCCCTATTATGATGAGATGTACGAGGGTTGACTTCACCTATATGAATTGTTAATGAAAGGACTAATTCTCATACAATTCTTATTTGAGCTATAATGATGATATACAAGGGATTGACCCTTCTATCTAATTAAATTGAGAAGATTAATAAAGATTAAAGGCTTCTCTACAAATGGGGACTTAGCTTAGCACCGAGCGAACTTGACATTGAGAGGTGTTGACTTCCCTTAGAGGAATATTCACCATTTGTTCCTTATAGAGTGTTGACTTCCCTTAGAGGAATACTCACCTATGGATCTACGTGAAGTGTTGACTTTCCTTGAGAAATATTCACTCATGAATTCTCATGAGGTGAGGCCCCATTACCGAATGGTATATAGAGGGAATACCTATCTCTTAGTTCTTGAACTATGTTGCCACCATAGGATACTAGCTAGTGGATCCACCTAGATAGCTATGTTCACGTTAGGTTCTACCTTGGTCGGTAGACCACCTTCCATCGGTGTAAGGTTTCATGACACCGGATTCCACATTCGATTATGTGGTCTATGTCGGTTAAGGCAAATGTTCCCTAAATTAAAATGAATGAATAAGGTATAGGCCAATCAAAGTAACTTGAGAGGTTGGCTATAGCTTAGGTAGGGGTATGGGACTCTACCTACGTCATGCACTAGTTTTTCCTTGATAGGAACTTTGAGAGGTCAATATTATATATGTAAAGAGATGGTATGATATAAATGGTTTGTATGTTGAATAACATGCTTATGAATATAATGTTGTTGTCTTTGCTTGAAGAAGGACGTATTATGATATGAAGAGTATGTTGGTAAGCAAATTGTTAATTGTAGTCTTGGTAGGTTACTTGATTGAGTAGGAGACATGGTAATTTTACTTGATCATTGCACTAGTGACTTATTGAAGGTTATCATTAGTATGCTTTGCTTTGCTATGGTTTAATTGCATATGTAGTCTATTATGTTTTCATAAATGTCCTTTTTTTTAATATATTTGATTGGTAATTGTATATGAGATTCCATACTTAGTACATGTGGAGTACTAATCCCTTTTCTTTCCCTTTTCCCAAACATTTTAGGTACGGGTCGTTGAGCTTGATCCAAATTGCTAGGAAGGAAGACTTGGGTATTTTGCCATCCAAGTGGTAGGTCCTCACTCTCTCGAGGACGTGGCCGATATCTCTCTCTTATGATGTGTAGATACTATGATTCTATGTTGACTCCGTTATTCTCTTGAGACGATGTAGTAGACAGCCTATATGCGGCTTCTTTCATTTGATGTAGGGCTATGCCCAAGACTTATTGTGATCGATAGATGGTCTATGAGATGAGACGGTTTTATGACTATTATTTTCTGAATATATAAGTGTATGAAATAAAAGTAGAAGACTAAGTAATCTTCGTATATGAACAAGTCTATGTATACTTGATATATATAATGATGTGTATGTAGAGGTCTATGTAAACCTCCGAGTAGTTTAAGATAAAAAGTTTTAAATTCTTTCTGATTTTTAGTCGATGAATGCCATGACGAAGCTAAGAGGCTTGTCTTAGTCCTCCGAGAGGACGACGACGCCGGTTACGTCTGGGGGGTAAACCCGGATGTGACAAACTTGGTATCAGAGCATGAGGTTGAATATCCTTGATGTTAACGTCTCTCTCTCAACCACGTTATTTAAGTTTGTATTCATAATTGTGAAGCGCGCCATACTTATGAATAGGAACTTATTTGGCGATTAGGAATCATTCTCATTGTTGGAAATCCATATCGTGCCCCTAGAATGTACGTCGGATATGCTTTCGCCTGAACCTTGTGTTTTGGTTATAGGAGATGAATACTAGAAGAAACGCGGCTCGAAGACTTGAGGAAGAGATGGCTACTGCGGGAATTCCTCGTGATGAACCTGCCCCTCCTCTAGAAGAGGTTGCTATTGATGACCAGGTTCCTGCTGATCCTCCACCGATGACAGAGGCTCAGATGAGAGCTATTATTGCTCAAATGGCTCAAGCCATGACTACTCAAGCTCAAGCCGCAACAGTGCAAGCCCAAGCTATGACTGCCCAAGCCAATAGGGATTTGGCACCTAGAGTCCATGAACAGACTATGGCCTCCAGACTTAGGGATTTCACTCGAATGAATCCTCCTGTCTTTTATGGATCGAAGGTTGACGAAGACCCTCAGGAATTTATTGATCAACTTCAAAGAGCGAGTTACTTCTCAAAGATTGATTTGAGGTCCGGATACCACCAGCTTAGAGTGAGAAACGAAGATATTCCAAAGACAGCTTTTCGGACTCGATATGGACATTATGAGTTCGTGGTTATGTCCTTTGGTCTCACAAATGCTCCGGCGGCGTTTATGGATCTGATGAACAGGGTGTTTCAAAAGTACCTTGATTCATTCGTTATTATATTTATCGATGATATCTTGGTGTATTCGAAAAATGAGGTTGACCACATGGATCATCTAAGGGTAGTATTGCAAACCCTTAGGGAACATAAATTGTTCGCCAAGTATAGCAAGTGCGAGTTTTGGCTGAGGTCGGTGGCATTTCTTGGGCACATCATCTCTAGTGAGGGAGTTGAGGTAGACCCAAGGAAGACAGATGCGGTAAGAAAGTGGCCTAGACTCTTGACCCCAACTGACATTAGGAGTTTCTTGGGTCTAGCGGGTTATTATCGAAGGTTCGTAGAAGGCTTTTCATCCATTGCATCTCCTTTGACTTCATTGACTAAAAAAGGTAAAACGTTTGAATGGTCAGAGGCATGCGAGAAGAGTTTTCAATTATTGAAGGATAGGCTTACTTCCGCTCCGGTGTTAACTTTACCGGAAGGATCTAAAGGGTTCATTGTGTATTGTGATGCATCCCGCGTAGGTTTGGGGTGTGTGCTTATGCAGAATGGGAAGGTGATTGCCTATGCTTCGCGGCAACTTAAGGTGCATGAGAGAAATTATCCGACTCATGACCTTGAGTTAGCGGCCGTGGTGTTTGCTTTAAAAATATGGAGACACTACTTGTATGGTGTTCATGTTGATGTTTTCACTGATCATAAGAGCCTTCAATATGTGTTTACTCAAAAAGATTTGAATCTTCGACAAAGAAGGTGGTTAGAGTTGTTGAAAGATTATGATATGAGTGTCCTATATCATCCCGGCAAGGCAAATGTGGTGGCAGATGCTTTAAGCCGTATGACTATAGGTGGTGTGACTCATATAGATGAAGACAAGAAAGATCTAGTAAAAGATGTTCATCGTTTGACTAGATTGGGAGTGCGATTGGTGAGTTCGCTAAATGGAGGTGCCACGGTTCATCATAGCTACGAGTCATCATTGGTGGTTGAGGTGAAGTCCAAACAACACCTTGACCAACTATTGATGGAATTAAAGGAATCGGTTCTTGGCAAGGCGAACGAGTCTTTCTCCTTAGGAGAAGATAGTGTATTGAGGTATCAAGGGAGGTTGTGTGTTCCTGATGTGGATGGATTGAGGGATCGGATCCTTGATGAAGCCCATGGATCCCACTATGCCATCCATCCCGGTTCTACAAAGATGTATCATGACCTTCGAGAAATATATTGGTGGGAAGGTTTGAAGAAGGATATAGCGAAATTTGTTGCTAAATGTCCGAATTGTCAACAAGTGAAGGCGGAACATCAAAAGCCGGGTGGCTTACTACAGGAGATCCAAATTCCTACTTGGAAGTGGGAAGACATTAATATGGATTTCGTAGTAGGGTTGCCTCGGACTCAAAAGTCATTTGATTCTATATGGGTGATTGTTGATAGATTGACTAAGTCCGCTCACTTTATCCCCGTCAAATCTACGTATTCGGCGGAAGATTATGCGAAGATTTTCATAGATGAGATTGTGTGTCGTCATGGTATTCCGTTATCCATCATTTCGGATAGAGGTGCACAATTCACATCTAGATTTTGGAAGTCATTTCAAAAAGGTTTGGGTACTAAAGTGAAATTAAGTACCGCCTTCCATCCTCAAACGGATGGTCAAGCGGAACGCACGATTCAAACTCTTGAGGATATGCTTAGAGCTTGCATCATTGATTTTAAAGGGAGTTGGATAAGCATTTGCCGTTGGTGGAGTTTGCGTATAATAATAGTTTTCATTCGTCCATCTCCATGGCTCCCTATGAAGCCTTGTATGGAAGGAGGTGTAGGTCTCCTATAGGATGGTTTGAAGTAGGTGAGTCATCGATATTCGGTCCCGACTTGATTTACAAGACATTGGAGAATGTACATATCATAAGAAATAGGTTGCAAACATCCTATAGTCGACAAAAGTCCTATGCCGATAATAGAAGAAGGGACTTGGAGTTTGAAGAGGGTGATAAGGTGTATTTAAAAATCTCACCTATGAAGGGTGTGGTAAGATTTGGCAAGAAAGGGAAGTTGAGCCCTCGATATGTAGGCCCTTATGAGATTTTAGAAAGGGTTGGTAAAGTTGCCTATCGTTTAAGATTACCCAATGAGCTAGCTTTGGTTCATCCGATTTTCCATGTCTCCATGTTGAAGAAGTGTGTCGGGAATCCCGAGTCTATTCTTCCTCTTGAAGGCCTCGGAGTCAAGGATAACCTCTCTTATGAGGAGGTTCCGGTTCAAATCCTTGATAGGCAAGTGAAAAGGTTGAGGAACAAAGAGGTGGTTTCCGTAAAGGTGCTATGGAGGAACCACCTAGTTGAGGGTGCAACATGGGAGGCGGAAGCCGACATGAAAACCCGTTATCCTCATCTTTTTGATGTTTAAGGTTAGTATCTCTCTCTAATGATATAAATACGTTAGATATTGTGAATCTCTGTTGTTTTTGTGAAACTTTGCAAAACTCCTAGTTTAGAGACTTCTAAAATGGAGTCACTTTAAGGTGACCTTAGATAAATTTGGAAGTTGTTTGGTTTCTTGCATATTTGAGACAAGTTTGGTGATTTAGATATGGTAAATTGATGTTTTGAAGTATTTTTATGAAATAATATAGTTCATGCTAACTAAATATTGTGAATTGGTTGAGCTGCTAGTCTTGAGTCTAATCCCACATTTTAAGAGTGTTTGGTGTCATTCAGGGACGAATGTTCCTAAGGGGGGATAATGTAACATTTTGAAATACCGAGGTCATGTGATAAGACTTAAATGGTCTCCTTAGGATCTAAACCAGTGTTCCTACCCAATTAGGCATATTGGGAGTCTTTGAAGTGGTGTTTTAACCGAAATTCTTATACGTCCGGCAAATTGGGTCATAAGAGGGCTAGAGTGTCCTTTTGAGTTAACCTAGTTAAAGAGTCGAAATATGGTAAATGGTTGTTACCATAGGTGTAAAAATATAGTGTGGGATGGTTTCATTCTGGAAAAGTCAGGGTACGACTCCCCGAGGACCAAACAAGGACCCTCGAGGAGGACCCTAGAAATAGCAGGGCATGACGGACCCCATGACGGGGCGTCACAGGCGCGACGGGACGTCAAGGTCTCTTTCGTGCCAGCCTTGGTGCCGTAGGACAAACCTCCGCCTGCACAAGTCTCTGACCAACGTGACGGATGTGCAGGACGGAGGGATGTCTGTCCATAACGCCCACGACGGACCGTCGTGCCATCCTTGGTGTCTGGGGAGAAAGCCTCCGCCTGCACAAGTCTCTGACCAACGTGACGGATGTGCAGGACGGAGGGATGTCTGTTCGTCATGCCCACGACGGACCGTCGTGTCATCCTTGGTGTCTGGGGAGAAAGCCTCCGCCTGCACAAGTCTCTGACCAACGTGATGGATGTGCAGGACGGAGGGATGTCAGTTCGTTATGACCACGACGGACTGTCGTCGGGGATCCGTCGTGGAAGGTCTGTGGCAGTTTTGGAAAAGTTAGTTTTAGTTAGTTAATTAATTAATTGACTTAGGGGTAATTAGGGGTTTAAGAGAGACTAATTAAGTGACTTAAGACTCCACTATAAATACCCAACCCTCATTAGCCTAATCATTCTCTCGAAAACAAAACTCTCTTCCTTCTCTCTACTTTCTCTGTCTATTGGAAGACTCCATTGGAGATCAACTTGGGGAAATCATTGGGGGTTGATTTAGCAAGAAATTCACCATCAAAACGTCATCAAACCTTAAGGTATGGGATCTAATTCACCTTTGAGATTCTTTCCTCAAAGGGTTCCTTCAAAGCTTTTTCCAAAAAGTTGAGTTTCTTATGTGTTTCATCCAAATCCGAATTTGATCATGTGAATTGAGTTAATTAGGTATTCCTTGGGTTAGAATGAATAGATTATCATGAATTATAACTTGATTATGGTTAATTGATGTAGTTTGATCTAGATTGTGGGTAATGACCCCTAACCCTTAATCCTAAATGTAGAATTGATATGGATTAGGTTGAGTTTGATAGAATTGATCTCCTAATTAGTTAAATGGTCTTTAATGATTGTTATTGCATTGATTATGGGTCTATTATGATGAATTGAAGTTCTTCACACTTATGTTCTTGAATATTGAATCTAAATTAAGAAGTTACACTTGAGGTCATGTTATTAAGCTTTGATGTAGTATTGCTTCATAGTATAGTGCTTCTCCTTGATTAGTTCTTGTGATTTATTATTGAATTACATTGACGTGATGACCTAAGATTGGTTGATCTATGGGTTAATGGTATGGTCCTTTATTGATGGACTAGAGAGGAGTATTGGTAAGTCTTGATGATCCTAGCCTTTACTTCAAATTATGGTTAATTGTCATCAAGTGATAATTTTATGTTGAAGTATGCTTTGATTGATGTGATAAGTTGATATGATACATGAATTGATATGCTTAGGTTGGTTGTGAGGTTGCTAGGTGTAATGTAATATAGGGAGGTTGTACGATGTGCCCTATTATGATGAGATGTACGAGGGTTGACTTCACCTATTTGAATTGTTAATGAAAGGACTAATTCTCATACAATTCATATTGAGCTATAATGATGATATACAAGGGATTGACCCTTCTATCTAATTAAATTGAGAAGATTAATAAAGATTACAGGCTTCTCTAAAAAAATGGGGACTTAGCTTAGCACCGAGCGAACTTGACATTGAGAGGTGTTGACTTCCCTTAGAGGAATATTCACCATTTGTTCTTTATAGAGTGTTGACTTCCCTTAGAGGAATACTCACCTATGGATCTACATGAAGTGTTGACTTCCCTTAGAGGAATACTCACCTATAGATCTACATGAAGTGTTGACTTTCCTTGAGAAATATTCACTCATGAATTCTCATGAGGTGAGGCCCCATTACCGAATGGTATATAGAGGGAATACCTATCTCTTAGTTCTTGAACTATGTTTCCACCATAGGATACTAGCTAGTGGATCCACCTAGATAGCTATGTTTACATTAGGTTCTACCTTGGCCGGTAGACCACCTTCCATCGGTGTAAGGTTTCACAACACCGAATTCCACATTCGATTGTGTGGTCTATGTCGGTTAAGGCAAATGTTCCCTAAACTAAATGAATGAATAAGGTATAGGCCAATCAAAGTAACTTGAGAGGTTGGCTATAGCTTAGGTAGGGGTATGGGACTCTACCTACGCCTTGCACTAGTTTTCCTTGATAGGAACTTTGAGAGGTCAATATTATATATGTAAAGAGATGGTATAATGTAAATGGTTTGTATGTTGAATAACATGCTTATGAATATAATGTTGTTGTCTTTGCTTGAAGAAGGACGTATTATGATATGAAGAGTATGTTGGTAAGCAAATTGTTAATTGTAGTCTTGGTAGGTTACTTGATTGAGTAGGAGACATGGTAATTTTACTTGATCATTGCACTAGTGACTTATTGAAGGTTATCATTAGTATGCTTTGCTTTGCTATGGTTTAATTGCATATGTAGTCTATTATGTTTTCATAAATGTCCTTTTTTTAATATATTTGATTGGTAATTGTATATGAGATTCCATACTTAGTACATGTGGAGTACTAATCCCTTTTCTTTCCCTTTTCCCAAACATTTTAGGTACGGGTCGTTGAGCTTGATCCAAATTGCTAGGAAGGAAGACTTGGGTATTTTGCCATCCAAGTGGTAGGTCCTCACTCTCTCGAGGACGTGGCCGATATCTCTCTTATGATGTGTAGATACTATGATTCTATGTTGACTCCGTTATTCTCTTGAGACGATGTAGTAGACAGCCTATATGCGGCTTCTTTCATTTGATGTAGGGCTATGCCCAAGACTTATTGTGATCGATAGATGGTCTATGAGATGAGACGGTTTTATGACTATTATTTTCTGAATATATAAGTGTATGAAATAAAAGTAGAAGACTAAGTAATCTTCGTATATGAACAAGTCTATGTATACTTGATATATATAATGATGTGTATGTAGAGGTCTATGTAAACCTCCGAGTAGTTTTAGATAAAAAGTTTTAAATTCTTTCTGATTTTTAGTCGATGAATGCCATGACGAAGCTAAGAGGCTTGTCTTAGTCCTCCGAGAGGACGACGACGCCGGTTACGTCTGGGGGTAAACCCGGATGTGACATTTATGCAAATGTCATACTTAGTACATGTGGTTGTACCAATTCCATGCTTTATTTTCTATCTATAGTTCCTAATAGGCGAAGAGTTTTGAGAAGTGAAGACTTGGACTTAGAAGATCGTTCAAGAAGAGTTGAAGTATGTCCTCACTTGACTCGAGGGCATATATGTCTTTTATGTTTTCTTTGAAGTATTGTAATAGACTATTTATTTCTATTTTCGTATTGAAGTATGGGCCGTGTCCCAAGTATTCTTGTGTCTAAGATGATGAGATTGATACTTAGTATTTCCTATTACATTTATATGAAAGAGATTTTAAAGACTGTTATATTTTGTAAAAAAGTTTTAATTTCGCACTAGTTTTCACTATGTATATGCAATGAATGATATGAAAGGGCTTGTCTTAGACCTCCGAGAGGTCGACGACGCCGGTTACAATCCAAGATTTTATCCTATCTTCTAGGGTATGGTTTTGGGTTGTGACATTTCAACTCCCTATATGTGAAATATTTGGTCCATTATGTTTTTGGGGGTGATGAAATAAATTTTAGGGTTAAAATTTTAGATTATTTTTTTTTAAGTGTTAAAAGATATATTTTAGTGTTCACATTTTTCCGGCCACCACCCTCGTCGGAGTATTTTTTGGCGAAGGCAAAACCCTATTATTTTTATTTTCATTCTTCAAGCAAAAACAACACCAAAACAACAGCCAACAACTACCGTTTCCACCACTGCCTCCATTTTTCCGGCAAAAATCTTAAACCCAAAATCCTCTCCCCTATTACGATGAACAACACAAAATCCAAAAACCAAGCTCGACCAACAACACCAACCTCCGAACAACCATAACATCACAAAATTGTTATCGTTCCACCACCCAAAAACCCCATGCTAAACCACCACATTCCTCGCTGAACCCATCAGATTCTAACCGGAAAACACCATTAGTGGTGGTACAAACTCCATTCCAAAACATCACCGGAAATCCACAAAGAAACCACCCAGAAACTATCTCCAAACAAACACCCAAAAACACGAGCAAACTCCATTTTCTCTGACCAAAACATCACTGGAAAAACACCTGAAACGGACCCCGAACTACCAACTGAAACAGCCTCCAAAACCCCACCAAAAAGCAGCCAACTCGTGACCCACCAAACCACCATCAGAAACCTCCAACAACCCCAAATCCACCAGAAATTCTACCCAAACAGCCACCTAAAATCCCAATTCGTTTTTCACCTTTTCCGGCAAAACAAGCTCCAAATCGGAAGAAAAATAAAACCACCGTTCCCATTCCCTTTTTCCCTTTACGACTCAATATCGGAGCAGCAAGCCTCAACACCAGCTCCGGCGATACCCACGAACTCCAAGAGAACTTCATTTCCAGATATGC